>CM064567.1:48823705-48922713 GCA_032716605.1 Paralithodes platypus
TATGACAAACCTGGAAGATCTTTATCCCAGATGTTGATGTTCAAATACCTTGTCTAGAAGTATATCATCTGAGGTGAAGCCATTGATTTCGGGGGCTGATGCGTGATTGGTGCCTCTGAATGTTTGTGTGATTGCTTTTTGAGGGCAAAATGTTTTAAATGTTCTTCTACTGTCACCTCATTTTCCTTTCTTGAGTCTCTTGCTCATCCTCCCTACCTCTTGTGGGAGTAAGGGCTGGATACAGATTGACTGACTGATAATAATGATAATGATAATATTAACAATAATAATAATATAAAATAAAAATGACAAATCTAATAATAATAATAAAATTAAGAAATACAATTATGAAATCAGCAATACGATACTACAGTTTTACCTTCTACTCCCTCCTCTTCCATCTCCACCTTTCCTCCAACTCTACTACCTCCTCTTCCACATTCCCCCCTTCTCCACCTTCCTTCTATGTTTCCACATCCATCACCTCCTTCTTCCTTTTTATCTATTTCTCTTTTCCCTTCATGTTTATTCAATCTTCAATTGATCACTGTGATTTATTTCCAATATTCATCGTACTCTTTTGCTTCTTTCATTCCTCACATAGATTCCAATTTCAATTCCCACAACCTCTCTCTCTCTCTCTCTCTCTCTTACAGACACAGGTTCTAATATCCTATTCTACCCAATTATTCCCCCTCACTCTCACCCACACCCACACACTATCTCTCTCTCTGTCTCACGCACACACGTGCAAATATTCCTCATAGCCAATTGCTCCTTATCATACATACTCTCTTTCTCTCAGACACACTCTCTCTCTCTCTCTTTTATTTAAGTAATACATATTTTTGCAGCCATATTCTAAAAACCTTACATACATTTATATTTAGAGTTAACCTCTGGACTGCGGCCAGACTCTTAAGAGGTTCTACTGGGCGAATGCGGCCAGACTTGTAATATCCAAGGCTTAACCCTTAATTAGCGGCGAGCAACATAAGTCGAGTTAAATAAAGCTGGACTATGTGGCGGCGCTCGACATAACTCGAGTGGTAATTTCAGCACGTAATGTGGCTGAGAGAGAGAGACAAGTGGTGGCAGGAGACTAGCGAGCGTATGACTGCTCCAGACCACCGCGGCGAACCTACTGAAACAAATCTCAGCTCCCTCCTCCCTCTCTCACTCGCTACATACTCAATTATGTACCGAAAGTACCGAATTACCTTCTTTTTGCACTCGCGTTGCACGGTTATTGCAAGAAAACTATCCATCATACAAGGATCGTTATGGTGTCATTCGAAAGCTCTGTTTATGCCCTTTCAGGGATAGGTACTTGTTTTACGTTCTGGGTCTTATTTAGGCATGAAAATGATCACGTAAACAGCCCTATTTTGGCTAAAAACACCCCGCTGGGCGGTACACATAAATAAACCGCATAGGCCGCTCGTAAGGTGTTAAAAATAATCTTTCAAAACATCCCAGTGGCACTCAAAACAAAGACATTAGTGATTAGGTGAGATAATCCCCTCTATTATTTTCTACTGCTCCTATACATGTGTCCCAACCATACTAAAATACCTGATTTAATAATCACCACCATGCCAGTTCGACAAGAGAAAAGAAAAGAAACAGAAGGAGGGGAGAATCAAACAGAAGAATCAAGCAGACACAGCAATTACCACGAGGCTACAAAGAAAAGGATAGTGTACAGTAAGGAACAGAAGGACCTACACAGACACACAACAAAGGAGCAGTTGCGCTGTTCTTCCGCGCAGAGGCCTACCCACCCGCCCGCGAACTTCTAGGGGATCTACTTAATCGCCCCAGAATACGCCCCCATGTACGTATGACCTGACCTCCAAACACTTGACCTGGGACATAGCAGACCAAGTCGTCACTACCCCGACGAAAACCAAGGTAAACCAAGCAATTCTAGGGCTAGATTAACTGATATGTTAGCAATCAAGTCCTAAGCTTAACCCTCCCATTCAAGTAAAGATTGAAGCCATTGTGAATATCTTTGAAGGTCTGAGGAGTTCTTTTCCCTATTGAGGAATTCAAATGATCACATGCCATGGTATAGTGTTTAACCCCCTCCGATATCTTAAATTAACTTACTTACGGGTTGGCAGAGCGCCCGGTATTTCCCCCACAACACTCTCTCTTACACTGAGGGGCCGGTAGAAGTTGGATTAATTTGGGGTTGCCACCAACCGACAGATTCTGATCTAACTTACCTGACTTACTGAGCTCCATATGACGCAATTTCGCGTCATACACTTATTATTGAGCTATTTCACTAAGTTCATATGATACTCTTGGGCGGTACCGCCATATGACGCGATTGCGTCATAGATAACAGAGAGGGTTAATAATAAGATCCCTAATAGGCTGCACCTTTGGTATTAGAAGCATAACCGCAAGGACATGTCCCCACCTTACTTCTTTTGCCAAAACCACACTCTAAAATTATAGAACTATTCTTGCCATGGTAAAGGTCATTCTAATAGTTCGGCTTTGTGAGACACTGTCGAAATAATGGCACTCTACTAATATAAGTCCATACTGTATCTGTCCAACACCATGGTTAAAGACACTTACAGTAAAAAGGTCTAAACACCGAACCTAAGTTCTTTGAACCTCTTATAACGGTCAGTGGCAGATAGAGTGAAATTAGTAAGTTCATGATCTTGCTATCTTCTCACTTTAGCCCGATACCTTGTCACTCTGTCGTGACACTAGAGATGCTGTATTAAAGACTATAAGTCAAGAGTACTGAAACGGAACTTCAACAATGATTAGTATAACGGTCAGGATAGACGAGCAATAGTAGCCTAGGACATGTCCTCGCTCACGCTCATGTTAGTCCGATGAAAGTACCCTATGTCATGATATGAAAGAGCTATCACATAACACCCAAAACCAACTAATCCATCTGTATCCCAAACTACACCATCCACATGGCAGGACCATCTAAGCGGTTCGACGGAAACTAGACGACCAGACTTCACCACTCTCATCTCTACCCAGACTGTGCTCATCACTCCAGTCTTCAAAGTGCTAGATTAGGAGTGTTACTGAAAATCTCTTTATATCCTACACCAGTGCTACCCCGGTATAATACTTAGACACAATAGAGTCACTCATTGGACTCCGTCTTATTTTATACCAGTGTGATTAAGTGTATTGTATATCCCATTATTTTATGATACTAGTGATAAACCTGAGATACGTGGTTGAACCTAAATATATAACTTATAATTAATACGAGAGATGAGATAAAGTACCAAAGAATGTAAAGTAAAGTATATCGTATACCAGTGAATTAAGGTGTATAGTACATAATAAGAGAGGGAGAGAGACAAGTATACTCCTATATGTATATAACCATTGTTCAAGCATAAATAGGTACTATTGTTGTACCTAGTGAGTTATTTATTAAAGTTGTTAATAAGATGTACACAGTGTTATTTTTACCCTTTACTCCTCCTGTGCATGTGTTGTTTGATTTTGACTTCTCCAGTTAAGTAGAACGTACCAGATACCAATACAAAACAGGGAAAAATCCTGGCATAATACTGTACATACCCTTCCCCTCCTCCCCCCTCTTGTTCCCCCTCCTCTATTATCCGGTATTTTCCCTATTATTCCCGATATTTATCGAGTATTTTCGTGCGAGAGGACGGGGGTTAGCGAGAGGGAGGAGGGTGGACGAGAGTATCTCTGACCCTCTAAGCCAGTCTGAGAGCTCTCCTGGTCTCTCAGTACCATGCTACTAGACACCAGAGAGGGAGGGTGAATTACTCTCGCCAGTCAAGGTCAGATTACGACCGTGGGGCTAAAATATAAAATTTTCACCAGCCAATTGCAGTTACACACTTGTTTTATTGCTTTCCAATGTTCATATGTTCATATTAAAAGCAAAATAGGCACATATGGATAAGTAATAATTATGCACAGTATATGGTAAATTGACGATTTTAGTCAGGAATTAATCAAAATACCATCGCATGGCGGGCACTTTCAAATACCATAGCTGCGCAGCTTATGAGTTAAGTAAATATTATATAATGTACACTTTATTGAAGACTTTTTAACTGTAAGCTGTGGTAAAAGGGTGGGTAGGTTCCTATACCACCTACAGTATGTGGTTCCAGCTTCACATGTTGGGTGGACAACTCTCATACGGGTGTAACCATTGTGTAGTGGCTCCACAGGCAGGAGACCCTGGCCATGTATGTCCACTGGTGCTGGCTGCCATGGGACTTTGGTGCCTCAATCAGCTCATCACTGGAGATCACTGTTCTTGTGCTCCTCTCGACAACTTGCAGGGGAGCCTCAACTTGGTTTGGGGACTCCTTGAACCTGGACTTTTTGAAAAACCACCAGTGCAAAATTATCCAAGTGGTGCCCAGAGGATCCAGTGGCATTATGCTGTGGTTGATCGGTGGTTAATCATTACTCTCAATTAGCTACAGGGTGCATCCCTCGACTGTGTCCACCGCCAATGGTGTGTGGTTGCACTGGATATCTGTTTCATGGCAGCATACTCTATGTAAGGACTTTTCTGGGCCTAATAGAGAAGTAGTATTCCTTGTGTGTCAAGGAGTCTCGTTATCCTGTGTAATGTGGAGACACTTAGGGAGGGTTACTGAGCAATGTTATGCAGGTACTCGTCAAAGCATAACTTTCGATCAACATCCACTATAAGAATTATGATATGGTTTTGATGTGACAAAGTGCCACTATCAAAGTACACCTTACAACTGCGGTTGAGCACACCTAGCTTCTGGGAAGCTGCTTTAGCAAGATTGGTAATATGATCTGTCCAAGAAAGACCAGATGAAAAAGACTTCTAAGAGAAGGTGAAAGGTTGATTTGTGTATTGTTGAAGTATAAGGGACAGATGTGTGGAAGTACTTCACAGGTAGATAAATGGGTAAATGGGGTTTTGGAAATATTGACAGTAACAAGATTATCTCATACCCAAACAGAAATAGTGATATTGCCTCATCACTTAAGCTTTGGAGTGATTGCATGGTGGGTCGTTGTGGAAAACTAGTTGAATAGTGTAAGGTGAGAATGGTCTAGACGTCTCTCTCGCGCGGTTCCGCAGAAGTGGTCAGGGTCAGAGACTTTTCTCTCGTCTAACTCTCTCAGCAATTGCTCAGCTTTTTCACACACCACCTCCACCGTAGTCACAGTCTAGTCACAGTCTAGTCACATTATTGAACCAGCTATTATGGAGGCTTCCTTGAATCATCAACGGTCATTATCGTGGAAAAATGTCTCCCATCAGTTCAGTTTTGTATATGCTGCTATTGGTTGTCGTTATTTAATGGCAGGAACGATGGCCTCATGGTGGTTCGCTCCCTGCCCTTCCTTTCCCAAGGTCCAGCTTTTAATGCCAACCCTTAGCCAACTCAATTTCCTCTGGATGTCATTCTCCCACTTCCATACTGCCAACTTGCTATCTATCTATCTATCTATATGCTCAGGCCCAATCCCAATTTTGGGGGTAGCCGACTCAAGACAGAGCAAGTACAGGGAAAACACAAAAACAACATAAAACAAAAAATAAACACAGATAAAATACACAAACTCTCACACATCCAGGTCACCCAGGAGAAGACCCAGAGACCAGGGTTACCAAGGCGCTCCCGCACTCCCCCGGCCCCTGACCACCCGGAGAGGTTCCGATCTCGGCAGGTAGACATGCAGCGGAGCCAAAGCCACAAGCCCTCCCACCACACTTCCAGGCACACCCTTCATATTAATCGTCTCCCAACTTGCTAGCGGCCACAATCTGTGCGCATGAGTGCAAACTTTTATTCTAAGAAGTTGGGTTCCTCTGTGCAAAGCGATTCAGGGTCAATTCTTTCAACCGCTAGGCAGCAGCAGTAGCCAGAGCTATTCAGGATGGTGGCTCAGTGCGTGCAGCACATGTCAAGGAAGTCAGACCACTCTGTCCCACAGCCAGATGATGTGGGTAGTGGCCTTGATACATGTTAAACACATATCAATTTGGGTTGGGAAAGGATGGTGGACTTTCCTGACCCAGCGGATGTAGCTGCATGTTTTTTTTTAAATCAGCTCTATTTTACCGTTGAGCCGGGTTATGGTGATACATCCTATTAGGTGCCCATCCTGCCATGTCGATATACCCAAGCTTGCCAACACAAACGATGAACGTCCACTGTCAATCAAGAATTTGTCCCCATTGCAGAGGGCGGCGCATCCCTGGTGGTGGCGGAAGGTGATGAAGGGCAAGCTATCTCACCTCTGAAAATATTGTTATTGAGAAGTGATCGCTGCCTTCCCGTAGCAGGTATCAGTATTGTAGCTTTGTCAGGAACAGTCGTTATAGTCTCCTATCCTCACTGAGGGTGTATTCCTTATGTCTGGTAGAGCTCTCATAGTAAGAGGTTGAGGGTAGTGTGTGGAGCCTCAGGGGATCGGTGGTCTGCGAATAAGGCTGTGTTGACTCTTTACTTCCTGCTTACCTATGTTCCATTTTCTTTTCTTCCTTTTTGTCACCACTCCTACTGATGTGGTTTCTGCTGCTGCTTCTGCCAATGCCAGCATTAATACTAATGCTACTCTCTCTTTCTCACAAGCTCACATGTTCGAACATTCGTCTTTTATCCCATTACTCACTACAATTCACTCGCTCTCTCTATATATCTATCGATTTAGCTATCCATCTATCTATCTATCTGTATGTGTATTGTGTTCAGTTGTATTTCTCCACCTCCCCTCTTCCACTTCCCCTCCATTCCTTCTATGCTCGTTCTATTCAGAGTATTATTTTTTTCTAGTTTCTTTTTAATTCATATGACTATGCAATGCAATCGTATTTGCAATCTTTCCTATATGTGCATTGACCTGTTACAAGTTTTGGGCTTTAGGGAATCCTAAGCTGTTGATATATATATTTAATAAAAAGTAAATAATATACGGATTTGAGATTTATTATGATAAATTTCATTTAGTGCATATCCTTAGCACAATCACGGCGGGCAACGTATGAATATGTAATATATGTATAAGGGACCATACTGCAGGTGACGCACCCATACGTTTTGATATTAGTAGTTGAGTTGGTAGTGCCAACCCCCTTCAATGGTTGTCAGAAATGTCCATTATCCTCTATGATTGCCACCTACACTTATATCAGTCTGCTACAAGTAATGTTTGTGAGAGGGTCTGTGTTCAAACATAGGGTGTTTCAGAAGCTGAAATACAAATACTAGGGCTATTTCTACATATATTTGTGAGCTATATACGAGGTATGAATATGAGGTTCATTTTATGTTACAGGCCCTAACTCATACTGTCTTATAAACAAAAACTTGATAAAAATAATGGTATATTCCATTGAGCTATCGCGAGCATAAAATACGAAAGAGGGAGACAGAGAATTAAATCACACACTTGGTAAGTGTCCCGTGTGCGGAGCCAGGAAAAGGAAACTCTCGTTCAATGTTTTCTTAAACCGCGAGTGTCAGAGTGATGAATGAAGACTTCTATGGGGATAATTCTTCCCAATCTTTTCATTGCAACTCGTTTCAATTTGGTCAAGGCTGCGAATATGGTGCCGTATATTGAGCGGAAATAGCAGGGAAGTCGTGGCCTGGGCGTAAGCTTCCCTATTGAACTCCCTACACTGAAAGTATTAAAGTCTAGAAATCCTAATTAGTCCATTTAACTATGTCAAGATACAGTGATGCCTTTATTCATTATATTTTGCTACAATTAGTTGATTTAAATTTAAATTAGGAAATTGTTATAGGTTTTAACCCAAGTTCTGCGACACTCCTTCCGGAAGATTTTATTGGGCGAATGCAATGCTCCTTCCAGTAAATAACACAAATAACATAATAAGATTTAGGAGATCACTAAAAAAACATCTCTTTGATCAATACAAATAACTGAGAAAACAAAGCACAATCAATGTAAAATATGTAGTAGCCTACCAACTTGTTAGCAACGACAAACTAACACTAACGACTGTATATGGGTGTTTATGTAATTGTTCATGAAATGGTGACAGTATAATTATTGTTTAGGTATTGAATTTATATATTTATGGATGCATAGATACTTTTGTATTTGTTATGAATCTCTAGATATTCTACAGTACATGCGAAAGCGTGCATGTAAATGTACCGCTATGTGATTATGTAAACATGCTTGAGTGAACAGATAAGCAAATGCTTAGGTCTTTGAATTGTGTGAAAGCATGGTAGTAAATAATGATATGGTATGTATACACGTGTAGATATATGTTATGCCTGTGAATTTGTAGGCAAAATTATATGTTAATATGAATGAAGAGTAATATCACTAACTGCTATATGTGTATAAGTGCATATTTATGTAAGTGTATCGTTGTGTTTGAATCTATGTACAGGCTTCGTGTGTGTGTGTACGGTACGGTATGAGGATGAGTGTGTATTTATGTGTACATCCTTGTGTATCTCTGAATGTATATGCAGTGCATGTATATGTGGGTGTTTGTATGTATGGGTACATATATGTGCAATATGTTTATGTACGGTATAAGCCAAAATATGAGTACAACTTTTGTGCGAGATTCAACTAGAGGCAAAAACATGTATGTGCCTTTTAAAGCGAGTTTACTCTCATAAGGCTCAGCCTTTGAACAATAGGATATATGTACTTTTGTACAATGTATATATATATATTTGCTTTGGCTAAATACAAACATTTATATTTATGTTTATATTCTAAAAAAAAAACCGCCCCAGCTGGCGTGTTAAATGGAAGCAATATGTGATTAGGTGGTATGTCTCCTTACCACCACCTCCTGTCCTCCCATTACATGTGTCTTACCCACACCCTTCTTCTCCTCCCTTTTTTCCTCAACCTCTCCCCTCCTCCTTTATTTTACTTGTCCCTCCCTCACTCACTATACTTCCTCCCTCCCACCTTAAATACGTTCGTCACCCTCCTCTACACCTCCCCTACCTCCCCCTCCCTCATACATGCACGAGACTACAGATGGACCTGTCAGTGACTGTAGAGTCTCCAGTGAGAGAACATCTATGTCAATCTGCCTCACATGCAATCACTACCCTCCCAGCACAATAATTTGATATATGTTTCACTGGATATTTACTCTTTTCAGCAATATTCTGTTTCTTCAATGTTCACATGTTCATTGTAGAGGTAAACTATGCAGGTTGTTGCAGACACATTGCTTTGTATGGCAAACATAATACATTGTGTTCAAAATTAAACAAACATTTTCGCACTGGCGGTGCTGTCAGAAACAGGTTTAACATAGTTGTCAGGTTAAGAATGGTAATTGAAATACAAACTTGCTCTTTATTTCCTAGGAGTTCCATAGTGAGTCTGATAATAACCCGAATATAAGGAAGTCATGACATTGTGTTCTCGTTTCCTTAAATGGTTATTGCCAGTACTTGTCACCAACTTTGCTATTTCCTTTTGCACTTTTATCATTTGTTTATGTATATCTGCTTGGTTATATTTTCACATTGTCTAGAACTGTCATGATTGTTATAATTGTAATATATTACTGTAATATTGTTTCTACCTATTTATTCTCTTATTTTAATTGTTTTGTTTCAATTAATTTAATATTTGCTAATTCTCCCATTCCCTCTCCCTATACCTAATCGTAGTTTATCACACTTCATCACCCTTCTAGTTTCCCTCCCTCCCTTTAACATTATTTTTCTTATTTTGTTCGACGATTCCTTCCCTTTTTCATGACATACTCCCACAATCAATTATTTAGTCTTCTTCTAAACATTTTTTCTCCCTCGGGATTGGTTTCAATTTTAAGTACCTACACTGCTAATACGAACCCTGAAAATCACAACAAAATATATCTATATTCATAATTCTGTTTGTAAACATTTATTACTTCATATATTTCAATTCGTAATGATCCTCCGCCGTGCCTGCCTAATCAGCCGTCAGATTACGTCATTAGTGTTCGTTACATGCTGATTGGTGGATAAGGTGCTAATGAGTTGGCTAATGACTACACGTGTCAGTCCAACAACCAATAGTATTCTCTGCATGAGTTCAATATTATCAGTATTTTAACCGCTTCTGTACTGGCGACGTCTTTATAGTTTTCTTCTAGCTATACTAAGACCATTTTGTGCGGTTTAAGAAGGATGTGTGGTAGTAATTAAGGGTAAAGTGAGATAGTTCGAAGACTGTTACTTGATAGAGGCCCTTTATATAAAATGAATAATATCGTCTAATAGTAACCAGCATAGAATGAAAAGGACGTCATTGGTATTTAATAGATTAAGGCTGTCAATTCTTCGACGTTCTCTCTCACTATATTTCGGCTAACACTAGACTAAGCTACCCTGTTTTGGAAAACCATTTTGGTTTTAAAAGGTTAATGTGTATTTCAGTTAACTCTCTTACATTCACAATCCTCGCTAAATATAATAACATTGACTAATGATAGACATAATATACAAAATTAAGTATCTCCGTATACTGAATAGATTAGAACAGTTTAACAACATTGAATTAGTTTTAGTTTGCTATTTCCATTTCAGTAGGATTTCCTTCCTTCTGAATATTAATATGAAAAGGTCATGTATCCTATATGTACGCCGTGGTAGAGAAGATAAAGCATGGACAAACGTCTTGTCTGTAGGTGGTTCGAGCCTGGCTGAGAGTATAAATATATATATTTATATCTATCTATCTTTTCGCTCTCTCTCGCTCTCGCTCTCTCTCTCTCTTTATGTATATACATATCTATATATATATTCTCTTTTAAACAGACGAGGTTAAAGGCAATAGCAGTTTCAGCATTCAGGATTTTATTGTTATAGCTTTCAATAGTTCTAACAATTTTCCTCTGGGGTTCAGAGATTAGGTACAACAGGTTAGCAAAATTCATGGTGGATCCAACGTTTCACAAGTAAACATCTTGCATCTTCAGGGAATGGAGAGGTAATGATTAGAAGGAGTCAGGAGTCAGAGTGAAGCTAGGTAGCTTCAAGGTTAGAAGTAGAAGGGTCTAGTGGAGAGCGAAGTTTTGAAGGATGAAGAGTTGGAGAGATAAAAGCTGGTGGGCTGACCACCTTGCTATTTTTCATGTTGGTTGTTGAGTTCTGAGCAGCATGCCACGTGGTGTTGGAGAGGAAAGGCCGTTGTTGTTGAAGGTGCGCGATGATGGTTAGTCGTAGAGGTATTTTGGTTCATCGAGGTAAGGAGATGGTGTTCTTGTCGGCTTGCTGGCGGTCATTCCCCGGTCAATGTCTTCATCTCCTTCCTCCATCCCCTCCACGTCGACGTCTTCTCCTATGGTGGACTCGGAGTATTCAGACGACGTGGAGGCTGCCACCGGATGATCAATGGTGGCTGGTGATGGAGTGGAGGTTGAGGCTGGTCCTGCAGATTTTGGTGAGCATCGGCTGGCGCTTGTTGGTGTTCGGCTATAATTGATGATTGGTGGTCGTTGCTGCTGTTGCTGGTCAAGTTTCATTGGTGTTGATGGTGAGGAGTGCTCCACTTTGCTTCTGTTTAGACTAAGAGGTCTTGGCAGAAGCAGCTGTTGTTTGGGAGCACTCCTTGCCTCCAGCGGTGTTGGTTCTGGGGCTCGGGGTTGTTTGTCTCTTGGAGGGCTTCTTCCTTGCCGACGACCTCTTGGTGATTGCTGAGGTCGTGGAGAGAGCCTCCTCAGGGATGGTGATTGTCGGCAGCTTGTTGACTGACAGCAGATAGGGGATCAGCTGGCAGAGTTGTTGTTTGTCTGTACCAGCGATGGCTATGGCTGACTGGATACAGGCGTAGATTTTTGCCCTCCAAAACGCTTCCCCTTCTGCATTTGTTGTTGTTGTTGGCGCCTTAGGTGGAGTGTTATGTGGAGAGAATGAGGAGCCCTTGACAGGGGCTCCTTTAGGGCCTGTGATGTTGATGGCTTCTCTTCCCCGACTCCCGGAGCAGATGGAAAACTCCACTGCTTCACCATTCTCCAACGAGGCTCTCTTGCTGCTCTTGTTGTTGTGGATGTTGGTGTGGTGGCAGAAGATATCCTCGTTGTTGGAAGTGGTGATAAAACCATAGCCTGCTTTGAAATTAAACCACTTGACCATACCAATGGTTGTGGTAGTGCTGGTGGCCATGGCAGAGGTGGTCAAGAGTGGAGAGGCAGTCTGGTGAAGGTGGTGGTTTTTTCAATGATTAGAATAGGGACAAAGCATCATATTTATACAAAATTCGAGGATCAAGAATAGGGAGGTGGGCGGAGCTACTGGGTGTGTGGTGGCTGTTCATTGGTGGAAGGCAGTCTATTCGCGAGACGGGCACTAAATCTTATCGGTGGTTGGTTGTTGGCTGTGGGTGGCTGTGATTGGTTGGTGTTGTCAGTTGTGTGCTGAGCGCAGAAATGTACGGGAGGGGGGCACAGGGCGAGAGGAAGGGGGGCAGTATGCCTGTAGCGCTTGCCTGAAGGAAGAATTTGAAGGTCTTGTGTTTGGTTGTTGATGCTGTGGTTGAGTGTTTGGATGTATAGAGCTTCTAAAATAGCTAGTCTTCTGGGGTCTGATTCTTTGTCGAGTATGGTGGTTTGTTTGTCTAGGTCGGCGCGAGTTAGGGCAATATGGTGGGGGGCTTGATAGTGATCTTTTATAGCGCCAGATTGAAGGTGGAGGGTTAGTCGACGGGAAAGGCGAGTCTGTGTCATTCCAACATAGGATAGGGGTCCACAGTCCCCAGAGGTGCAAATATGCTGGTATATCACATGATCGTCTTTCGGTTGGTTGGTGGAAATGGGGCGGTTACGGAGTACAAGGTTGGAGGTCTTAGGAGATTTGTAGTAAATAATGAGTTTTATTTTATTGTCAGGGTTGGTGGGGAGGACGTTTTTGTGAATTATTTCTTTCATAATGGATTAGTCTGTTGTGTGGTCGGAAGACATGTAGTTTCTGTAGAAAAATGTAATGTTATTGGCCGGGTTGGTGCTAGGGGGTCTTGTTTGTACCATTTTTCTAGGTGGTGGTTGATGGCATTGGTGACGTCAGAGTTGGAATACCCATTGTTGACTAGAACCTGGGTGAGCCTTTCCAGTTCATTGTGTGTGTCATTCCCGGTGGTGCAATGGGTGAGGGCTCTCCTGACATAGGCAGCGATGGTGGACTGATGGTATCGTTTAGGGCATTCACTTTCCCCATTAAGACATTGGCCATTGTTAGTAGGTTTGGTGTACACTGTAGTTTTGAAGCCGTGGTCGTGGAGGGAGACAAGGAGGTCGAGGAAGGGTAGATGTCCATCGGTGGTTTCTTCGTATGTGAAGTTGAGTCCGGAGGCGGCCATGAAGCACTGCTGGAGGTCCCTGAGTTTGCCCAGGTCCTTCACCCACACGAAGATATCATCGATGTACCTGCAGTAGACAGTGGGCCGGTGGGCAGCCAGGAGTTCCTCTTCGATAGTTCCCATGAAGAAATTGGCGAACAGGAGCAACAGCCAACAACCAACAACCAACAGCCACCAACCAACCACCGATAAGATTTAGTGCCCGTCTCACGAATAGACTGCCTTCCACCAATGAACAGCCACCACACACCCAGTAGCTCCGCCCACCTCCCTATTCTTGATCCTCAAATTTTGTATAAATATGATGCTTTGTCCCTATTCTAATCATTACCTCTCCATTCCCTGAAGATGCAAGATGTTTACTTGTGAAACGTTGGATCCACCATGAATTTTGCTAACCTGTTGTACCTCATCTCTGAACCCCAGAGGAAAATTGTTAGAACTATTGAAAGCTATAACAATAAAATCCTGAATGCTGAAACTGCTATTGCCTTTAACCTCGTCTGTTTAAAAGAGAATCTATTACCTGGCTATACTAACATATATATATATATATATATATATATATATATATATATATATATATATATAAAAATATTTATATATATATATATATATATATATATATTATCAGCATAACGTTATTGAACAGTGGTATAAATCAACGCTTCGCTTCAGATACACACTAAGAAAGCTTTAGACAAACACTGACAATTTGGATGTTATTAACACATTACGAGCGGGTGGGTCGGTTACTTCTATTACCCGACATGCGGGTGGTTTTTCCCTAAATGGTGTTGTTTCCGTGCTCTTTTTCATGCATAAACAAGACCCAGAGCGTAATACAAGTATCTATCCCTGAAAGGGCGCAACAGAGCTTTCCAATGACACCCGAACCATCCTTCTACGACCATTGGTTCTCTTGCAACGATCGTGCAACACGAGTGCAAAAACCCTAAAATAAGGTAATTTCCTTACATAATTCCCTGTGTAGCGAGTGAGAGAGGGTGGAGGAGGGTGTAATAAATTTAAGTCGACCCACGGCGGTGGTGGCGAGCGGTCAGGCGGTAATCTATGCTCCTCGCACCGCTCAGCTCTCTCTCAGAGCACATTACGTGCTCAAAATTGCACTCGACATCTGTCGAAACCCGCATATGGGCACGTTTTCTTTAACTCGACATATGTTGCGCGCCGATGGTTAAGGGTTAAGTAAGACCCTAAATATATATTATTCAAATGCATGGAAATTGTGTTATGTTGTGTGATAATAACATTGGTTTGTCAACTGGTCAAGGACATATGATGGCGTGAGTGTACGTTTGAGAGAGATATATAATTATTCATGTACGAATTGTAGTGTAAAACAATCATATTGCCTTTAATGATTCCAAAATCCAATTTCTCCATCTTACTACCAGTCCGGAAATCCCAGAGGACTATCCCATATTCTTCAACAATACAAAAATCAATCCTTCATCTTCTTTCAATATTCTTGGTGTGTCTTTTTCATCTGCTCTCACTTGGAAGGATCATATTACCAGTCTTGCTAAGGCAGCCTCCCAGAAGCTGGGTGTGCTCAATTGCTTGAAGGGGTTCTTTACCCCTGCACAACTTCTTGCTCTGTACAGGGGCACAGTGCGTCCTTGTATTGAGTATTGTTCACGTGTGTGGGAAGGATCCTCTCACACCGCACTCCTAGACAAAGTAGAAAGGAAGACCTTTCGTATCATTATTTCCCGTCCACTCACCACTTCTCTGCAATCTCTCTCTCTTCGCCGAAATGTTGCATCTCTCTCGGTATTCTGTCGCTACTACAATAATCAGTGCCCCTCAGAGCTCTCCCAGTGTATACCACTTTACGTAGGGTGCATGGTAACCGTCTTGCAACAGAATCCCACCCCTACTCTGTGCAATTCTCCAACCTAAGAGTGAAATGTTACTCTCAGTTTTTCTTCTATTCAACAGCTGAGCTCTGGAACTGTCTCCCAGAACCAGTTTTTCACTCCTCCTATGACTTAAATTGCTTCACACTCTGTGATTCCAGACATTTCTGCCTGAACATCCCTTTCAACTATGGGGGAGGCACTCGCTACAGGCTGTTCTGCCGTTTGTCTCCCTCACTCATATAGAAATCAAAAGGAAAATACAATAGTAGGCCTACACAGAAACACTAATTTAGGAGCAATATTTTCTCGACCACAGACAACCGATAATTGGTATCATTCAGTGTATGTTATTACTCTTTAAAAACAATATCCGATGACATCCACCACGACTCCAGTTGATCATCAACTATATTGGTAGTAATAAATACTGGTAGCCATAACCATTATTATTCCCTTCACTATATATCACCATCATCATTACCACTAAGACCACTATCACAATCACTACTAATACTACTACTACTACTACATACACTACTACTACCACCACCACTATTATCACTCCCACTACCACCACCACCACCACCACCACTACTATCATGACCAATAACAACACCACCACCACCATCACATACCAACGCCACCACACCGCCAATACTAATCACTAACACCACCACCAACATCAGTACCACCACCACAACAACCACCACCAACAAAAATAACAACAATACCAGTGACACCACCACCAACAACAACAGTACCACCGTGGTGATGGGCTGGTATATCAGTGGTGATGGGCTGGTCTATCAGAATGAGAGTTGAGCGTTCTCTGCCATACCCATAGCTTACTCTGACTGTCCCTTTTACTTATATATTTTCTAGATCTCAAGTGACGGCGTCTTTTCCGTGGATTGACCTCCCTACTGCCAATCCTGGCAGATTGGTAGCCAAAGCGTCACATTTTTCCTTTGCCCCTCAACTTTCCCTTTATAATTGCTGAGGGGCACAGGGCCTTGGGTGGGGCTTTTGTTTCCCGGGGGTTTCCGCACCCTCCTCAGCTCCCCGCCTTTGAGTGGTTTCGGTCACCTGGGCATTATTAGTGGTAAGCTGGGAGGGTTCTGTGGAGGCGCTCGGTTATGGCCTTGGCCTTGCTCGGGACCTTGGGGCTGCTCGGCCAGACAGCCTGAGGAACAGCAACAACAACAACAGTACCACCACCAACACCACCACTATAACTACCACCAACAACAACACCACCATCAGTACCAACACCACCACAAACAGTAACATTACCACCACCACCAACAACAACACCACCATCAGTACCAACACCACCACAAACAGTAACACTACCACCACCACCAACAACAACAACAATTCTACTACCACCAACCCCACACTAACACCACCACCACCAACAACAACAATACCAGTGCCACGACCACCATCAACAACACTCTCACTATAACTACCACCACCACCAGTACCAGCTCCACCACCACCACCAACAACAACAGTACCACCATCACCACCATCACTACCACTACCACCATAACTACTACCACTACCCGTACCAGCATCACCACCACCACCAACACCAACAACAACAACATCTGTAACAACACCAACACTAACGCCACCACCATCACCTTCAACACTACCAACACCACCACTACCAATAACTTCACCACTACCAACATCACCACCACCACCACCACTACTACTCCCATCACCACCACCACCAACAGTAACACCACCACCAACAACAATAACATCTGCACCAACACCAACACTAACGCCACCACCATTACTACTCCCACCACCACAACCCCTACCAGCACAACCACCACCAACAGTAACACCATCACCACCTCCACCAACAGTAACACCATCACCACCACCACCAGAACCCCGACCAGCACCACCACCACCAACAGTAACACCATCACCACAACCACCACAACCCCTACCAGCACCACCACCACCAACAGAAACACGATCACCACCACCACCAACAGAAACACCATCACCACCACCACCTCCACCACCAACAGTAACACCATCACCACCACCACCTCCACCACCAACAGTAACACCCCTACCAGTACGAGCATCACCACCAACAGTAACACCATCACCACCACCACCTCCACCAACAGTAACACCATCACCACCTCCACCACCAGCAGTAACACCATCACCACCACCACCTCCACCACCAACAGTAACACCATCACCACCACCACCACAACCCCTACCAGCACCACCACCACCACCAACAGTAACACCATCACCACCACCACCAACAGTAACACCATCACCACCACCACCAACAGTAACACCATCACCACCACCACCAACAGTAACACCATCACCACCACCACCTCCACCACCAACAGTAACACCATCACCACCACCACCCTACCAGTACTAGCATCACCACCAACAGTAACACCATCACCACCACCACTTCCACCACCAACAGTAACACCATCACCACCACCAACAGTTAACACCATCACCACCACCACCACCACCACCACCACCACCAACAGTAACACCATCACCACCACCACCACAACCCCTACCAGTACGAGCATCACCACCAACAGTAACACCATCACCACCACCACCAACAGTAACACCATCACCACCACCACCAACAGTAACACCATCACCACCACCAACAGTAACACCATCACCACCACCAACAGTAACACCATCACCACCACCAACAGTTAACACCATCACCACCACCACCTCCACCACCAACAGTAACACCATCACCACCACCACCACAACCCCTACCAGCACTACCACCAAAAGTAACACCATCAACACCACCACCTCCACCACCAACAGTAACACCATCACCACCACCACCCCTACCAGCACTACCACCAAAAGTAACACCATCACCACCACCACCTCCCCAAACAGTAACACCACCACCACAACCCCTACCAGCATCACCACCACCAACACTGCTAACACCATCACCACCACCACCTCCCCAAACAGTAACACCACCACCACCACAACAACCCCTACCAGTACGAGCATCACCACCAACAGTAACACCATCACCACCACCACCAACAGTTAACACCATCACCACCACCACCTCCACCACCAACAGTAACACCATCACCACCACCAACAGTAACACCATCACCACCACCACCTCCCCAAACAGTAACACCACCACCACCACCACCACAACCCCTACCAGCACCACCACCACCACCAACACTGCTAACACCATCACCACCACTAGCACCTCCACCACATGCAAATCATGGTCTGGGTCTCGTCACATGGGAATTAAATAATGATCTCAGTGACGGTGGGACGTGGCGGACCCTGCTGGCTTGTGTGTGTGTGTGTGTGTGTGTGTGTGTGTGTGTGTGTGAGAGAGAGAGAGAGAGAGAATATCGCTCCTTGATTTACAATGAAAGGCAAATTATGTAAATTGGAAAATACGTATCGTTTGACACTGAGCGGCCTCATATTTGTATTTGGTGGCCCTTTCTGTACCGATGACGTCTTTTTACTTATATTTCAGCTACATTCAGACGATTGTATACAACATAGTAAGGATAATGGAAGCTAAAAGTATTAATTGCTAGATCTTGTAACCGTTTAATTGGTAGACGACCTTCCTAAGCTAAACATAATCATCCAAATGTTGCCAGAGTATAATGAAAAGTACGCCACCGGTACTGAAGGGGTTAATATATATAGGCCTATATAATTTAATTTCGCTCACATAGCAATCATGGTGTCAGTGAAAGCCAATATTCTAAGCACTAATAACCCTCTGAAGATTATGCCTCATTGCTGCAGTTTATTCTGGCTATCCTAAGACGATTTTATCATTTGGCGATATCATATGATAACATTAATCCTTCATAATCTGAGTAATATCCTCTAATAATAACGAGAAAGCAGAACAAATGCGTCAATGTATCTTCCATGGGTTAAGTTACCATTGTATAAGTAGTAGTTAAGTGTAACTACTTGGTTTACTCAGTCATGGTAAGAATATTGACCTCAACTGTTGTCTGACAGTGTAAAGTGCCCTCGCTTTAACCTCTTCTGTACCGAAACGTTTTTTTCAATTTTATTCTAGCAACATTTAGACGATTGTATGAAGCTTACGAGGGAAATATAGTAGCTAAACAACATAATTGAGATACTGTGTAGCTTTATAATTGGTAGATATCCTTCTTGAGCTGAATGAAATGGAACTATAGTGGCCAGACTATGATGAAAAGGATGCAACCGGTACAGAGAGGATTAATGGCAATTGCACGAGAAATAAACATATATATAAATTTAACTTAATCAAATAACAACCTTAAAATAGTTATTATAAATCAACACTATACTCTTTATGTCTCGATGAGTAGTAGATTTGTACATGGAGAGGAGGATTCCTAGGCCCCTGCCACCAGCTAGCTTAACAACTATTAGGTGCAGGGCGGGTCTATTTTGATCCTCCTTGTTTTACTCCATTAGTTTGGAGATTTTAAGACGTTTCACCTCATTAGTTTGGCGATTATAAGATGCTTCATCCCAATAAGGTGTCCATTATTTCTGGGCGAGCAATAGCGAGCCTGCAATTTGGGAGAAACCGGCCTTTGGCCGGGAAATTTTTCTGCCGAAAAAATTACATATTTAGCTTGAAGAGGGTCTGGGGGACGTTTTTCTAGCTTGAAGGGGGTTTGGAGAGGCGTGTTTCTAAGCCTTGGGGGTTAACTAAAAACTCATAGTTAAAAAATTGCTAAAACAAATAAAACTCTCAATAATAATTAAACAAAATACCATAATAACCTCCAAGACGTTTCACCAGATAGTGTTAAAGATTGCGTCGAAAATATATGTATCAATAATAATGACCAAGACTGTACATCAAATACTGACAGATAATTTTGCTCAACTTATGAAGCACCGTTATCAATCTAAGGCTTAACAGTAAAATATATTACCTCTTTCCTACAATCGTCTGAACATGGCAAGAATAAAACACAAATTACGAAATTCGTCTGGAGGTAGCAAACATAGAAGCCATATTGACGTAACTTGATTGAAAGAGTTAAACAGGAATTAAGTCTTGATTGTAATACTCTTGGTAAGACGAAGAAAGGCATTCCCCCTTGGGATATGAGAACACTGCTCAATAATTGAAATTTTATTAGTAAATGTGTAACAGGTAATTATGTATACCCTTAAGTGGCGGCGCGCAACATAAGTCGAGTGAAAGAAATTTGGACTATGTGGCGGCTCACAACATAAGTCGTGTGCCATTTTCAGCACGTAATGTTGCTGAGAGAAAGAGACAAGTGGTGGCAGGAGAGTAGCGAGCGTATGACTGCTCCAGACCAACGCGGTGGACCAACTGACATGAATCCCACCCTCCTCCACCCTCTCACACTCGCTACACAGTGAATTGTGTAGGGAAAGTACCGAATTACATGGTTTTTGCACTCGTGTTGCGCGATTGTTGCAAGAAAACTAGCGGTCGTACAAGGATCTTTGGGGTGTCATTGGAAAGCTCTATTTATGCCCTTTCAGGGATAGATACTTGTTTTACGATCTGGGTCTCATTTAGGCATGAAAATGATCACGTAAACAACCCTATTTTGGGTAAAAACACCCCGCTGGTGGCTACATATTATTTACCGCCTAGGCCGCTCGTTAGGTGTTAAATATATTTTAACTCTTTGATCACATGAAGCGTTTTAGCAGTTAATTCTGTCTAATATTAGACAATTTGATATAGCTTAGGTACAGAATTTGGGAAGTGAAAGGGTAATGACTGTCTCAATTATCCCTCGGACTTCCATAATTATACCCTTCCTAATCTGAATTAAATCGTATATTGATATACACACACATGTATATATTATGCATCAGGACACATTTACAATATATGATATTTTGCATTTTAGTCATGGTCGCTCTCTCTCCCTCCTCCTTTTTTTTTGTAAGCCAGTTTAAACTCACCAGTTTGTATTTGTGTGTTTGCATCCAGTTTATCATTATGTAACATATATCTTATTTCACATGTCAACAGCCATGATTATATATCTATCTACTGTATATATATAAAACATGAATTTTTTTTATTCTTGTGGTAAAAATATATGCGAATATGCTTCCACACTAAAGGTGTGTAGACAAGGGTAGGTTCACTGCACAAAGTTTAAAAAATGTTAGTGCTAAAATTAAATTGCATCTAAAATATATTGCATGCACAAAATAAGGGTTTAAAAAGTATGTCCGAGTATGAGTATCTTATTAGAAGGCTCGGACTGTTGTGTACATATTAAAATAATGTTTATGTAAAGTAAGGTGGTGGTATACGTAGAGGAGGTGGTATACACTGGAAAAGCTCCGGGGAACACTGATTATCAACTCTGCGTAAGAAGAGTGGTATCGCCCCCCGTATAGTGGTACATGCCGGCCGAAATGTCTGTCTGTCTGTCTGTCCGATAACTCCTCCTAGACCGTTCGACGGATTTTCACCAATCTTCACACGAACATTCGGTGCGTGAATGCGATTGTAATATTTTTTTTATTTTTTTTTAATATGTGCAATAGTTATGATTTTAGGTCCAAAATATGGTTTTGACCTCCCCCCGCTCAGGACACCTACCCTCCACCCTGTACCTATTCCTAAGTAATGATGATGGCGTTCTGTGTGTGTGTCACAGGACGCCATCGTTCAGGGGGCGAAAAAAAAACTCACTCGTATTTGTTAGGTTAAGTTAGTTTAGTTGACTTTAGAAGGTGACAATTGTAGTGATGATGATAGTAGTAGTGATGATGGTGGTAATATTAGTGATGATGGTAGTAGTAGTGATGATGGTGACAATTGTAGTGATGATGATAGTAGTAGTAATAATGGTGGTAATATTAGTGATGATGGTAACCCTTCGCAGAGTTGGGTTTGCCGTTTTGATTTTGGGCGAAACGGCACGTCTACTTTATCAACTCTGCGTAAGCAGAGTTCCAAAATACGGTTTTGCCCCCCCTCCCTCAGGAGCCCCACCCCCCACCCTGTACCTACCTATTCCCAAGCAATGATGATGGGCGCACATACAGAACACAATCGTTCTGGGGCAAACCCAACTAGCTCCGCATTTTCCAGGTTAAATTAGTTTAGTTGACATTAGAAGTGATGGTAGTAATAGTGGGGATGATGGTGATAGTAGTGATGATGGTGATAATAGTAGTGGTAATGGTTGTAGTTGTAGTGATGACGATGACAGTAGTGATGATGATGGTAGTGATGATGATGACAGTAGTAGATATGATGGTGACAGTACTAGTAGTATTGATGATGGTGATAATAATAGTGATGATGGTGACAAGTAATGATGATAGTTGTAGTGAAAATGATGACAGTATTAATGATGGTAGTGACGATGGTGACAGCATTAGTGATGATAGTGAGTAGTAGTGATGATGGTGAAAGTTGTAGTGATGATGAATATAATAGTGATGATCAGAGTAGTGGTGATGATGATGAGAGTAGTAGTGATGATTATAATAGTAGTAGTGCTGATGATAGTAATGGTGATCGTGACTAGTAGTGATGATGGTGACCCATCGCAGAGTTGGGTATGCCGTTTTGATTTTGGGAAAAATGGCTAGTCTACTTTATTGTAGTAGCGATAGAATAGTGAGAGAGATGCAATATTGCAGTGAAGAGAGAGAGATTGCAGAGAATTGGTGAGTGGACGGGAGTTAATGATACGAAAAGCTTTCCTTTCTACTTTATCTAGGAGTGCGGTGTGAGAGGATCCTCCCCACACATGTGAACAATACTCAATACAAGGACGCACTGTGCCCCTGTACAGAGCAAGTAGCTGTGCAGGGGTAAAGAACCCCTTGAGGCAGTTGAGCACACCCAGCTTCTGGGAGGCTGCCTTAGCGAGACTGGTAATATGGTCTTTCCAAGTGAGAGCAGAAGAACAAGAGACACCGGGAACATTGAGGGAAGATGAAGGGTTGATTTTTGTATTGCAGAATAAGGGATAGTCCTCCGGAGGTTCCTGACGGGTAGTAAGATGGATAAATTGAGATTTGGAAGCATTAAATGAAACAAGGTTTTCTCTACCCTAATTGGAAATAGTAACTAGATCAGAAGATAAACATTTTATGGTTTCATTACATTTACTTTTGAGGGACTGCTGGCTGGGGCGTTCTGGAAAACTAGTTGAGTGGTGTAAAGCAGAGTCGTCTGCATGTGAATGGATGGGACTAGATGTACAGTTGAGAAGATCATTTATGAAAATTAGAAAGAGAATAGGATATATATATATATACATATATATATATATATATATATATATATATAGATATATATATATATATATATATATATATATATATATATATAATTTTATATATATATATAATTATATATATATATATATATATAATTATATATATATATATATATATATATATATATATATATATATATATATATATATATATATATATATATATATATATATATATATATATATATTATTTATAATGTGTAGATACATATATCCTTTATATACAATATTATAGCATATATTAGTTACCATGACGATAACAATAATAACAATGATTTTATGCGTTTCATCTATCTATCTATCTATCTATTGCCTGACGCCGTGATCCCCGTAGGGGTGGCCACGAACGAACCGCCCCCATGCACTTCTGTCCCCAGTCAGTCGACGCCCCTCCCCCCAACCAGCACCGCCTTCGTTCATGTACTTCCTCACTCCATCCTTCCACCTCATATTCGGTCTACCTCTCCCCCTCTGTCCCTCCACCTCGCTCTCGTACACCCTCTTAGTCATTCTCTCGCTTTCCATACGTTCCATATGGCCGAACCATCTCAAGTTGTTCCTTTTCACACTTTCCAGCACATCTACCTCCACACCACACCTCCTTCTTACTTCCTCATTAGTCTGTCTATCCCTCCATGTAACTCTGCACGCACTCCTTAAGTAATTCATTTCCACTGCTCTCACTCTTGGTCTGAGTCTCTCAACCAACGTCCATGCTTCGCTTCCGTAAGTCAGTGTCGGGATTACCACACTGTCATGCAAGGACTTCTTCACTTCCATACTGACCACCCTATTTCTTGTTACTGCTTTTAGCATTCCTACAACCCTCTTCCCCTGTTGTACCCTCTCCCGCACCTCTTCATCCATAGTCCCATCTTTACTCAACACACTGCCCAGATACTTAAAAGAGTTGACGATCTCCATAGCCTGACCGTTCAGCTTCACCTCACACTCTGTGACTTCACCCCTTTCGAAGACCATAACCTTGCTCTTCCCCGTATTTACCTTCAAATTCCGTTTTTTCGCACACTGTTCCAAACTCATTTACCAGACCCTGCAACTCCCATTCATTATCACTCATCAGAACTGTATCATCCGCAAACAGCAGTATAGGTAGCTTCCACTCAATTCCCTCCCTTTTCAGCGATACACCAACATCCACTGCTCTTGATAGTATTTCTTTCATAACTCCATCCATATATACAGTAAACAACCACGGGGACATCACACACCCCTGTTTCAAACCAACATTCAGGTCAAAGAACTCGCTCTGCTCACTCTCCACACGTACTGCCGCCTTTGCACCCTCATACATGCTCTTCACTGCTTTCAGCAACTTGCCCTCTACTCCGTATATTCTAAGTACTTTCCACAAACCTTCTCTATCCACTCTGTCATAGGCCTTCTCCAAGTCCATAAAGGCAACATACACCTTTTGTTTCTTCTCCAGATACTTCTCCACAACACAATTCAGGGTAAAAATCTGATCTACACATCCTCTTCCCTTCCTAAAACCTCCCTGCTCGTCGCCTATCCATTTCTCCGTTCTCACTCTCACTCTCTCAATCACTACCCTACTGTATACCTTCCCTACTACGCTTAGAAGACATATTCCTCGGTGGTTACCACACACTCCTCTTTCCCCTTTGCCCTTATATAGGGGGACTATTATGCCGGTCTTCCAGTCATCGGGTGCACTCCCCTTCTCCCATGCTAGTTTGCACATTTTCCATACCCATTCTATCACTATCTCACCACCATACCTCAACATTTCCCCACACACTCCATCTGTTCCTGGTGCTTTCCCCAACTTCACTCTTTTCATGGCTTCCCACACTTCTGACCTCCTGATCCCCACCTCCTCCTCCACTACTTCTCTTCTTCTCCCTCCCATACCATATCCAGCTATGTTTGCTGGCTCTTCATTCCTTTCATTTAGCAACTCACTGAAGTTCTCCCTCCATCTTTCGACTCTCTCTTGCTTCTCGGCTAGCATTCTCCCATTCTTATCTTTCACACCCTTACTGTTTCCCTTTCTACCTTCCCTAACTTTCTTGACTTCTTTCCAGAACAGTTTCTTACTCTCCCTCCATTTTACACTCAGATTCCTTCCAAATTCCTCATCTACTCTTCTCTTACTTTCCTTCACTACTCTCTTCACCACCCTCTTACTCTCCACGTACCTCGCTCGTTTCTGTCTCTCGGAATCTTCATTCCCTCTACTACCCAACCACTCTCTATATGCTTTCTTCTTTTCTTCCACAGCTATTCTTACCTCTTCTGTCCACCATGCTGTACCTTTCACTCCCCTCCCTCTTCTCCTCACTCCACACACCTCCTCACATGCTGCACAGATCTCATCCTTAAACACCTTGCTCATCTCCTCCACTTCCTCCATAACTTCCAGGTCGAACCCACCTAGTCGTCTTTCCACTGCTCTCCTGTACTCCTCCCTGATTTCCTCCTCCTGCAACCTCTCCACCCTCCTCACCATTCCACCCTCCTCTCTCCTCCCTCCCGCTCTCCTCACCCACTTCTTTTGTATCCTAACCTTAGCTACCACTACATAATGATCAGACAGACCCCCTCCAATACCCCTATACACCCTAGCATCCATCACAGATTTCTTCATTCGTTCATCCACACATACATAATCAATCAATGACTTTCGTTCCACCACTGTCTTATCCTTCATCGTCAACATCCGTTTCCACGTGTACCTGTGGATCATTCTGTGTCGGAAGAAGGTGTTGGCTATCCACAGCCTCCTCCCCACACATACGTCCACAAGTGCACTACCATTCCCATTCACCTCTGATGGTACCCCCCACCCTCCCACCACTCCCTCAACTTTCCTATCACCCACCTTACCATTCATATCCCCAATCAGAAATATTCTTTCGTTCTTGTCAAACTTCTCCAGGCACGCCTCCACATTCATCCAGAACTCCTCTTTCTTTCTTTCAAGTATATCCTCTGTCGGGGCATACACGCATACAATCACCCACGTTTGTATTCCTACTTTCATTCTCACCCACACAATCCTTGAACCCACAGACCCATACTCTCTTACACATTCCTTCCATTTGCTACTTACAAACAAACATGCACCTTCTCTCGCTGTTCCTTCACTCACTCCAGCACACACACCCATTCCACACTCCCACTCTCTCACATCTGAACCTTTCCATTTGGTCTCTGTCATTCCACATACATCCAGCCTGGCATTCACTAACACTTCCAGAACCTCTCTCTCTTTTGTGCCATCATTCATGCCACTAACATTCCACGTAGCCATTCTCAGAATGTCCGAAGGCATGTCCTTAGTCGGTCGTGGTTCGTCAACGTTGGTTCCGTCCGCATCCGAGGCTGTTCGTTCGTTTTTCCTTGCTTCGATTTCGTTTCGTTTCATAAGAGACTTAATTGTGTGTATGTTAATTAATAGTCCAAGATTAACCTAAAAATAAAATTGAATCAACATTTTCATGTAGCTACTCTACTTAGTGAAGAATACTTTGTTATAGTATAACCGTCAACCATTAGTGAAGAATACTTTGTTATAGTATAACCGTCAATTATTAGTGAAGAATACTTTGTTATAGTATAACCGTCAACCATTAGTGAAGAATACTTTGTTATAGTATAACCGTCAATTATTAGTGAAGAATACTTTGTTATAGTATAACCGTCAACTATTAGTGAAGAATACTTTGTTATAGTATAACCGTCAATTATTAGTGAAGAATACTTTGTTATAGTATAACCGTCAACTATTAGTGAAGAATACTTTGTTATAGTATAACCGTCAACTATTAGTGAAGAATACTTTGTTATAGTATAACCGTCAACCATTAGTGAAGAATACTTTGTTATAGTATAACCGTCAACTATTAGTGAAGAATACTTTGTTATAGTATAACCGTCAACTATTAGTGAAGAATACTTTGTTATAGTATAACCGTCAACTATTAGTGAAGAATACTTTGTTATAGTATAACCGTCAACTATTAGTGAAGAATACTTTGTTATAGTATAACCGTCAACTATTAGTGAAGAATACTTTGTTATAGTATAACCGTCAACTAAATCTTGAGTCATATACTAAATAATCGACCAGTATCAAAGTAAAAAGGGAAGAAAGACACAACAGATCTACTAATCCCTACGGGGCTGCTTTTAGCTAAACTACCTAAACTAACCTATGTGATAGTGAAACAGAATAGCCTAGTATGGATATTGTATGAAAGATCCCTAGGCAGCATGACAAATTTACAAAATGTTTATATTTATTATTGTATTCTTGCGCTCTCTCTCTCTCTCTCTCTCTCTCTCTCTCTCTCTCTCTCTCTCTCTCTCTCTCTCTCTCTCTCTCTCCCCTCTCGCTCTCTCTCTTTCTTGTTTTTTTCTTTGTTTGTATGCCAGTTTAAGCTCACTTGTTCGTATTTGAGTTTGCTTGCATCCAGTATCATATACATTTGATCAAATACACAAGATGTATTAAATCACATGTACACAGTAATGATTGCATATACTGTATTTTGTTCTTTGTAATGTGTATGTTCATATACCATACTGCCAATGATAATTTCATTTGTTTAACCCTTTCAGCACGATGACGTCTATATATTTTATATGTTGGGTAAAATTAGAGGATTGTATGCAGTTCAACAAGGATCTATGTTATTCAGAGGGTTTATTGAGATTGCATTTACCCGTTGAGTCCTAGAGGTAGATTATAAACTAAAGAAAATCGTTTAATGATAACCAAATTATGATGATAATTACGTCATCGTGTTGAAAGGGTTAACATTTAGTTTTCATATATTGTTCGCACTACTAATTATGTTAACTTTGAATCACAATATGTGTTACCTCTTGTGTATTTATGTTTTCGCCCTCCCCAATTACTGTCAACGCTCCCTTATATAACCTCCTATATAATCCCCCCTCCTCCCTCACCAACACCACACCTCTCCCCTTGACCTCTTTTCTTAATTAACAAATCCCCTAAGTTCCCCGTCCCTGAACTTCGACCTGACATACACACTGATCCCCTGTCATGACCTTTGACCTCTGTCATATTATCCGGCCACTGTGCACCCCCCCCCCCCCCCTCATTATCAACGGTATGTATACACTCCCATACATGCAATTAAAGCGGTGTCACACGAGCGATGTTCCGTCAATTATGATGGGCAAATGTAATCTGGCAGTTTCAAATTATGTATGTGAGTATGTACAGTATGTATATATTCAGGCACATACCCCATGGCTGGAGGTGGCCGACTCGAGACAGAGCCCGAGCTGAAACAACAACATTAAAGCAAAAATAATAATATTAAGATAACAAATAATACAAATAAAATTAAATAAAACAAAGTTTCATAACAATTAAACTACCTAACATAATTTAACTTCGATCTAGTTTCCGATTCCAATGTGCAAGAGCTTCAGAATTATACGAGACAAAACTTGCTCATCGAAAATTGCCAGAAAATACACTTGAGTGGCATACATCGCCTTTACTCTCACCTAAATACACTTGAGTGGCATACATCACCTTTACTCTCACCTAAATACACTTGAGTGACATACATCGCCTTTACTCTCACCTAAATACACTTGAGTGGCATACATCGCCTTTACTCTCACCTAAATACACTTGAGTGGCATACATCGCCTTTACTCTCACCTAAATACACTTGAGTGGCATACATCGCCTTTACTCTCACCTAAATACACTTGAGTGGCATACATCACCTTTACTCTCACCTAAATACACTTGAGTGGCATACATCGCCTTTACTCTCACCTAAATACACCTGAGTGGCATACATCGCCTTTACTCTCACCTAAATACACTTGAGTGGCATACATCGCCTTTACTCTCACCTAAATACACTTGAGTGGCATACATCGCCTTTACTCTCACCTAAATACACTTGAGTGGCATACATCGCCTTTACTCTCACCTAAACACACTTGAGTGGCATACATCGCCTCTACTCTCACCTAAATACACTTGAGTGGCATACATCGCCTTTACTCTCACCTAAAGATAACGCTAGCAAGCATCGAAACAGTTATGCCGTTACTATAAAAACCTTTTCCACCATGTCGGTATCATTTTTATGACCATTAATATTTCATCTCATAATCTGTTATCTTGTTATATAGTTGATGTCCCATTATGCATGTGATCATAAAGAAACATTACCAGTGTGATATTCCCTGTTATCTTATTATATTATTGATATATTGTGGCGAAGTCCATGTCTGTCATCTAAACCTGCATTAAATAGTAGTCTGCAACATCTTCTCACTCACTGATATTGTTCGCCGATGTCTATGTCAGTCATCGAAACATACTGTATATATGATATCAGTCTGCTCCTTATCTCTCTCTCTCTCTCTCTCTCTCTCTCTCTCTCTCTCTCTCTCTCTCTCTCTCTCTAATCTCTCTCTCTCTCTTTTGCGATACATATATACATATAATATATATACTGTATATATATATATATATATATATAATATATATATATATATATATATATAAAGTATATGTATATATATGTCTATATATTATATATACAGTATATATACATTATATATATTATATATATATATATATATATATATATACTGTAAACATATATATGTCTATATATATATATATATATATATATATATATATGTATATATGTATATGTATAAATGTATATATTGTGTATGTGCCTGTATACATGTTATGCCGGTCACCCTATGCCCTTCGTCCTTCCTCCCCTTGTCTTCCTCCCCCTCCCCCTCCCTCTCCCCAAGGTAATCAAGGTGATGATAGTACCGTCACAAGCCAAACATGCAATCACACTCCCCTCTAATTGTCTGCCTGCCTCACCTCACTTCACTTCACTTCACCTCTCTTGTCACACCCTGTCTCTCATTATATCACCTCACTTCACTTCACTTCACCTCTCTTGTCACACCCTGTCTCTCATTATATCACCTCACTCGCCTCCTGTTCTATAAGTTTGCCTCTTTGACCTATTAACCCGTTCAGTACCGGCGACGTTGTTTGGTGTTTATTTTATGTACATTCAGACTATTTTATGAAGCTTCGGAATGACATGGTAGCTAAAAGGATGAATTGAGGTAGTGTGTAGCCTTCTAATGGGTAGACGTACTTCCTAAGCCGAATAAAATCGCATTTGAGTAGCTAGAATTGAAAACAATAAACATCACCGGTACAGAAGGGGTTAACTTATAGCATTGTTTATGTTTTGCTTTATTTCCTTCCATCACTTATACTCTCCTCTATTCGTCTTACTTCGCCTGACCTCACCTCTCGTGTCACACCAGATCTACCTTTATCTCACCTCACCTACCTCCTGGTTTGTCTCCTCCTCTTCCCTTTAACATTTATTCTATTTATCTATATACTCAGGCCCAATCCCCACTTTTCCTATTTTTATTTTGTATTTTCTATTTAATTCTATTTTATTATTATTATTTTGTCTTGGGGGTGGCCGCCCCAAGACAGAGCACGAACAGGGAAAACACAAAACACAACATAAAACAACGAACAAACACAGACAAAACACAAATTCACACACATCTAGGTCACTCAGGAGAAGACCCAGAGACCAGGGTCACCAAGGTCGCTCCAGCATTCCCCCGGCCCCCGACCACCCGGAGAGGTTCCGATCTCGGCAGGCAGACATGCAGCGGAGCCAAAGCCACAAACCCGCCCACCACACTTCCAGGCGCACCCTTCATAATAATCGTCTCCACGGTCCAAGCGCCTGATTGACTATTATCTAGTCCAACTTGCGCCCGACCCCTTCCCCCCCAATGACCACGTGTTCACTCAACTATTCACAAGCATTCTCCATTCATTCCTATTTATTACCACTTCCTTTGCCTGATCTACGTCATTCCTCTATCATCCAAAGCTTGTCTTACAGTCTCTCCATCTCAATGGGGGGTCTTCCTGCCCTTCTATCTTCCCTTGTATCTGACTCATATATTCTCTTTGTAAGCCTTTCATCTCCCATTCGTTCAACATGACCATACCAGCTCAGCCCCCTGCTGTCCACTCTGGTTGACAAATGTTCCTGCTGCCCCACTCTCTTACGTATCTCTTCATTCCTCAATCCGTCTCTACGAGTAACTCCACACATACTCCTCAAGCAGCTCATCTCCATCACATCCAGCTTTCTTCTCTCCTTTTTCTTAAGAGCCCATGTCTCAGCCCCATACATCACTGTTGGCACAACAATTCCTTGATACATTGCACTTTTTACTTTCATTCCGAGATTTCTCGTCTTTCACATACTTCCCATTGCTCCAAAAATCTTCCTTCCTTCACACACTCTCTGTTTTCCCTCCTTTTCTATACCTCCGCTCCTGCTTATCGTTCCTCTTAGATATTTAAAACACTCTACTTGTTCAAATATTTCCCCATCCAGCCTCACATCTAGATTCACCCTACGATCAATCCTATTACACACCATTACTTTACTTTTATTGACGTTCACCTTCAGTTGCCTTCTCCCACAAACCACTCCAAACTCTTTGACTACCCTCTGCAATTTATCCTCAGAATCCGCCACTAACGCTGTGTCATCAGCGAACAGCAACTGATTCAACTCCCAATCTCTACCATTCTTTCCTACTAAACCCAATCCTCTTCCCATAGTTCTCCTTTTCACCTCCCTCACGACACCATCCATAAACATATTAAACAGGAGGGGAGGTGTGGTGGAGTGGTCATGCCACTGGATTGGTAATCCAATGGACCCGGGTTCAAATCCCGATATGTCAATGGGAAGATATTATTGGGATTGAATTTGTGCTGTACCTAGTATCAGTGCATTACCACAAAGCCCACCGAAATGCCAAAAAAATACCCTCATTGTTCCCTGATTAAATAACACTGTATGAATATTCCCATATTCAAAATATGTTACAGGGGGACAATGCCTAGTGAGTTCACTGCTCAATAGGTGGCGTTCTGAGAGTGAGGGTCTGAGTCTGGAGGGTGAGACGGTGAAGCACTTGAGCGAAGCAACCGGCCGCTTCAGAGATGGAGCTGCTTCGAGCCATGATGGATGCTTCACATGTCTCACTCCCCAGGCTGGAACAAGACCTCACGGGCTTCACCGTGTTGAGCGGTGGCATGTACAGGCTCTCAGCCTATGCCCGAGAGGGAGTAGTTGGAATATAGAAAAAAAAAAAAAAAAAAAAAAAAACAGCCAAGGTGACAATACACAACCCTGTCGCAAACCTACCTTTACCTCAAACCATTCACTCAACTCGCTGGTGCAGTGACTAGCGTCTTGGACTTCCACCCAGAAGGCCCGGGTCGCGCCCACGCTTGGCGCATTAAAGATTTTTCACAAGCACTGAGTCGTTACCATCCCTCATGAGCAAGGGGATGGGTTAGTAGTACAGGACCCCAATGGAAATACGCCTAATCGGCCTTATTGGGCTATCCTTAGCTGGCTTAGCATGCGCTAGCTTTAGGAACTATTATTATTATTATTAACACATGCTCTGCTCCCTTCATAAAAACTCTTAACTGCTTCCAACAAATTTCCTCCAATTTCATAAATCCTTAACACCTTCCACATTGCTTCACGATCCACACGATCATACGCTTTTTCCAAATCCATAGAAGCCCAAAATATCTCCTTATGCTTCTCTAACCTTTATTAATGTACATAATTTTACTTTATCGTCTCTCCTCAACTTACTTTTTCTATCACCCCGGGAGCAACTCAACATGACCAGTCTTATAAGGATAGCCAGAATAATCTCGCAAAACGCGTCATGATCCTCAAAGGGTTTAGCTGCCTTGGGTTAGATTGGATGAGGAGGTTAGGTAAGGTTCAGTTAATATAGCTTAAATTATTATAAAGTAGGCTTGGTTAAATTATTGTTGGAAACTAAGTAGTTTGGTCTGTGGCCGGTTTTTTTAGAAGTTTTAGATTTTGGCTGTTTCAGAATGTGGCCAGTTTGTTTAAACCGGTAAGCAATATCTCACCTTGTGTCATCTCACTCAGCTCATATAAACATTCTTCACCTCACTTCTTTACTCATGTCTCCTCAGATCTCTGTTATCATATCATTCACATAACAGCATTTCTGAGGGCGCACGCACACGCACACGCACACGCACAGGCACACACCCACACCCACCCACACATTATCTATGGCCAGGAAGCCATGATATAGTTTACTGAGAGAGTGTTAGTACCAACATCAGTTTTGATGCATGTGTGTGTAGCTCTTGACTTTTATAATGAGTGATATTATTACCAACATTGATGTATGGGTGTGGATCTCTGTTCTGGTATAATGAGGGAGTATCAGTACCAACATTGATGTAAGAATGTTGAACTTTGGCCTGGTATAATGAAGATATATCAAGAGTGGCAGCAGTAAAAACGATATTTACTAAGAAATACGTGTTTGGTCAGAAGAATTATTACAATCCTAAATTCCAGAAATCCTTTATTAGGGATTTTGTTTTGTGTAATGATAGTCTGAATAAGACGAATCATCATATTAAGAACAAATACTATTACAAATATAATTTAACGTATATAGGGTCGTATCCAGCTAACTAATATTGACGAAAATTATGTTTGCATTTCAAGCAAGAAACGGCTTTTGGAGTGAAAGGCTACATTGGTATGGTAGTTTAGCGGATGATATCAGTTCCATTAATACAATATGTGTTAATGTTTATGACAATTTCTGCTTTGAATTGCTTTAGCTCACCGAGATCTCCATACGATAGTATGCGTGTGGTGGTTTTCACGATCTACTTTCCTGTCTTCACCCCACTTATTGTTGTCTCATTACCACAACCATTCAGTTGATATCCCTTTCCATTTCTCCTCTACTTTATGTTTTCCAATTCCACGCTTTTATTTCAGTCTTCTTTCTCTATTGTCTTTATTTATCTCCTCCATTATCTTCTGTGTCCTAAGCAATATTTATCTGTCCATCTTACTTTTCCGTTTGTTACTACTATCTCATTAATCTCATCTTCCTTTTTTACCTGTATTTCAACTTTACTACTCTAAATTAAATTGTATCCCCTTCCTTTCTTTCTCCCGTACAATTCACTCTTCCATCCCTCCTCTCCCCTCATAGTATTTAGTTGTCCGCAACGCATCGCTCTCTCTCTCTCTCTCTCTCTCTCTGCCATCTTGCAGACATATCAGACATAACAGCAGACAGTGAGGGAGCGAGGTAGTGGAGGGGTGAGGACCATGACAGCACACAGATTACCTACAGTCACTGAAGCTAATGGAACGATTCTCTATTATCACTTCAACAGGCGAGGGGGAAATATTAAGCCCGGGTGTATCACCTGGCTCGTATATCTGTCTGTCTGATTGTGTTTTCAGTAATGGTGCGTGTTTCTATTATGGCCGCATATGAGGGGAAATATTGCCCGTTGTTATATTATCTTACTAATACATTCTCTCACTTAACCCCTTCACCACCATTACGTAATTTTCATCATATTCTGGTTACCATTAGACGATTTTCTTCAGTTTTGAATCTACCTCTTAATACTCAAATGGATACATACAATCTCAATAAACCCTCTTAATATCATAGGTCCTTCTTAAACTGCATGCAATCATCTAATTCTAACCTGAATCAAAGGAAACATTGTGTCATGGTGGTGAAACGGTTTATTCATATATTTACTACCAGTCTATATTACATGTAAAGGATTGCTTCTCATAATTATATAATTGGCTCGATTATGTGCTTATGTAGCGTACATCTTCCAATGACTATCTCTATCTTTAAGGTGGAATAAATATTATACACATTGCTATGACTTAAGTTATATAGGAACATTGTTGTACAGTATACCTGTATATTATTGACAAACTCATATTATGTATTCACTTGATTATGGCGAATATATGATCATGTCTTAACATCTGAATGGAATTATAATACACTGAAATATAATCATACTAGTGTATATCATTATGTGACTTATCGACAACATCTGAGAATACATATGCACTATACTTCTAGCATACTCATTAATACATATGCACTATACTTCTAGCATACTCATTAATATATAATTATGCACTATACTTCTAGCATACTCATTAATACATATGCACTATACTTCTAGCATACTCATTAATACATATGCACTATACTTCTAGCATACTCATTAATGCATATGCACTATACTTCTAGCATACTCATTAATACATATGCACTATACTTCTAGCATACTCATTAATATATAATTATGCACTATACTTCTAGCATACTCATTAATGCATATGCACTATACTTCTAGCATACTCATTAATGCATATGCACTATACTTCTAGCATACTCATTAATACATATGCACTATACTTCTAGCATACTCATTAATATATAATTATGCACTATACTTCTAGCATACTCATTAATACATATGCACTATACTTCTAGCATACTCATTAATATATAATTATGCACTATACTTCTAGCATACTCATTAATACATTTGCACTATACTTCTAGCATACTCATTAATACATATGCACTATACTTCTAGCATACTCATTAATGCATATGCACTATACTTCTAGCATACTCATTAATACATATGCACTATACTTCTAGCATACTCATTAATACATATGCACTATACATCTAGCATACTCATTAATACATATGCACTATACTTCTAGCATACTCATTAATACATATGCACTATACTTCTAGCATACTCATTAATACATATGCACTATACTTCCAGCATACTCATTAATACATAATATGCACTATACTTCTAGCATACTCATTAATACATATGCACTATACTTCTAGCATACTCATTAATACATATGCACTATACTTCTAGCATACTCATTAATACATATGCACTATACTTCCAGCATACTCATTAATACATAATATGCACTATACTTCTAGCATACTCATTAATACATATGCACTATACTTCTAGCATACTCATTAATTACTTGACATATTAATTTCTTCTAATTTCACATAATGACTGGAAATGTCTTCATGATTTCTGCAACATGTGAGAGTGGTTACACAAGGCTCTATTATTCCTACTCGTACTGTTGACTCGGTAACATTATTTGTTCTCATTATCATATGAAAAGGCGTTTAACCTCCATGAGTTATCTAATACGCGAGATAAGTTATCACACACCACTTCTTGAACTTACTCAAATATTCGCTCACTTAAATATATTATGTCCTACTGTGATACTGACTTAAGGGGGGATGGGTATTTATATTTGCTAATTAAATATATGTTTTATATTATTTCTTTAGTTTCCTCCCTAGACCTCCATTAAGCTTATGCAAGTTCCCCCAAGACTGCTGTAAAGGGATCCCTCGTATGCATAGTGAAAGGTTATGCATGTCCACCAATCTTTGTCATTTTCTCCCTATGATAAATGTGGGGCAGTCAGCCGTATTCTTAGACGTGTGGGGTGGGTGTCATCCAGTCCACACTAAACGAATATATTGGAACTGAGTGATAATTTATGCATGAAAACTAGAAATATCCAAATGTTATAAGGTAACAATTGATCTCGTCTTATTTCGTTCATTAAGGACTAAGGAGTGACGGTGGGCTGGTTTAGGGGGAATGGGCGTATTTATTTCCTCATTTATGTATGTATGTTTTTATAATTTCCTCATTTATGTATGTATGTTTTTATAATTTCCTCATTTATGTATGTATGTATTTATAATTTTGTAGTGTCCTCCCTAAGCCTCCATCAAGCTTAGAATACACCTCCCCAGACCTCACTTCAACATACATTTTTACATTTTTCGATCGAAACATTTCCCGGCAGAAGGCCGGTTTCTCTTTAATTGCAGGCTCGCTATCGCTCGCTAGGAAAAAATCGACACGTAAATGACACGAACAGTCAAACATACAAATAGGGCGAAAGATCTTACAATCACCAAACTAATGAGCTGAAAGTCATAAAATCTAAAAAAAATCTAATGAGGCTAAACATGAGGAAGAAGGGGGACCAGAGAAACGACCCATATCCCCTTAAGTCAAAATCCTTCAGTTTACGATGGTAAACTAATATATATTTAGGGTTATTAAGTTTATGGTTAATGAAATGTTACTCATAATAAAAGGAGACACAATTATTCCTCTTTCTTCATTTGTACTTATTTCTTCTATTTAGTCTCGAGTACAAGTTCATATCAATCAATTCTACTTCAATCAAAGCTTCAAGACCATTTATGCCAGAAAATATATTCGGACGTATGTGGAATTATGATTCTATACTTTGTACTAGATACATTATGACGAGTGTGGAGACATACATTAATATGAACCATAAGTTAAGTAAGAATATAATATACTATTTAATATAATAAATAATATCATGTCTATAATCGAGCTGTTGAAGCTTCGAATTACTCAATTCAACACTTTAATGTAACCATGTACAACTCAGAACTAGGAAATATACAGTAAAAGGTCAATGTTAAACTAGAGGGTGTAAAAGGCAAATAACGCCATACCTCAGTGACTTATCTACCGCATATAAGATTTACGGAGTATCTCGGCCACAAGTAAAATTGTTGCCTTCTAGTGAAAAAATATTCGAAAAAAAAAAATACTGTGAAGTGATCCTTTGTATGCATAGTGAAAGGTTATCCATGTCCAACAATATTTGTAATGTACTCCCTCTGAGAAATGTAGGCCTCTCAGTCGTATACTTAGACGAGCATAACAGTACTGTAAACAAAGCTGCTACCACAACCCTTATCAAGGAAAGTCGACGAAATTGAGTTAGTGTATGCGCGGTACTTTGTTCATTAACCCTGGAGAGGATACGCTTTTTTGGGTGTACGATTTAGGTAACCCTGTCCGAAAGTGGCACACCGCATTTCTCGGTTGGCCAATTAGGGGTTAAGTTTGGGTTAAGGGAGAGAGAATAGGTGGGCGGTACAACGTAAATACTATTAATTATGTTGTATCTTTAAACAGCATAATATCTAATTACAAAGTTAATAACTCATATTTTGTATTAGTCTATAATGTATATATATATATATATATATATATATATATATATATATATATATATATATATATATATATATATATATATATATATTGTATATATACCAATATTGTTAATATAATCATTTGAATTTATGTTTATTATACAAGGCTTTCTTTAAATTACAGAAATGGGTTTAGTCCGTGATTCGCCAAATGCAGCAACCAGGTATAGTCCAATCCTAAAATACTGTAATACCAGCACCGTTATCAAAATTTAACAAGTAGGTGTATGTTCAAATAATTAAGTTTGTAGTAATTTATATTCCAACAAAGATATTTATGCTTGATGTTATTCGGAAAATTGTACGTACCGAAAGTGATGGATTCTTGGTGGGGTGGGTCCTAGTAGTGTATATTTCCGATACTCGTTAACCTTAGCATCTAAAAGGAAAAAATTACCGATCTGTTATATTACTGGATATTTAAGGACGCAGACACACGTATCCTTGAGGGAAGATTTGTAGTAGTTAGTATATTAATTTGTTTATTTATCTATTTCTTTATTTACTGTATATGTACATATTAGTAATACCACTCAAGATCAGTTCATTTCAGTTCATCTCTAGTCATCAAAATAGTTCCAATCACTAGTTCTTGTCAATCAACATTATCGCCATCATGTTACCCTTGTGTACCACCAAGTTTCACCATAGCCGTCGACCACTCACCAATGTCCAGGAAAAGCTGTCTATGTCTGGTTATTAATGTTTATACACTCCACTTAAGTCATATCGATAAGGAATAAACACAGAGGACGACTGGTGCCTTTCTTGGAGCTGCAGCAAGAGGTTTTCTCGTGTTTCTTGGCTTCTGATCATTATTCTTCTACTTCTCGCTGTCTTCTTCTGCTTCTTCTTTGGGGTCTGGGGTCCTCTAGTGTGGTGTTCGTGGGTCGCAACACCGGGCCGAGAGTTTGGAGGACGCAAATCTTTAGGAAAGCTCAGAGGATGCAGCAATCTTAAATCATTCGGAGGATGTAAATTTGTTTTGGTAAGAGAATGCATTCCTTGGAGGATGCAGCAAGTGTGCCGCTGGAATGGGGAAGCTTTTGAGCAATTTCTCTATCTGATCGTTTAGCCTTCTTTGCTGTCTCTTACTGGTGCTGGGCTTCCGGGGAAGAGGAATACTGGTATCCCTAGGACTTCGTGGATTATGCTGTTGGTAGAGGGACAATTATACTTGCTTTAATTTCATCTGGCGGTAAGTTGAATCTCTTAGCAACTGATTTTTCGATACTTAACCTAACAAGTGCGCATGGGGGTAATTGGAAACGTCCCCCTGTGCTGACGTATTTGAGGTGTTTCCGTCACTAAAATATTAATTGTACCATTAATAGCATTAATACTTATCCATATGCGCCTATTATGGATTGATTATAAAGGTATTAACCTGAAACAACAATAAAAAAACGAGTGAAAACAGCGTTTGGATGGTCAAAATCGGAGATATAGCCCGCGAGTTGTAAAATGTATGGGTGAGGCAAGCTGCTTTCCCGCCAATTTCCCCCAAGGCCACTGACACACAGTCGATCGATACTCTCTCTCTCTATCTTGCATTCGCTTGCTATCAGTGATGACCACACCCTGTAACCGGATTTCTAATGTTAGCACGAAAATATACCTCAGAATAAGGGAATAACAGGGAAAATAGGTGATAACTGAAGGAGAGGAGGAAAGTGGGGAAGGAGGGGAGGTAGAGGACTGAGATTTTGCATGGCCCAGAGGCCAAAAAAAAAAAAAAAAAAAAAATCGATGTCAAAAGTTGATTTTTTTTTTTTCTCTGACTCTTAAGAGTCTCCCCGCAGTCCGCCGGGGGAACTCTTAACCCTTAATTAGCGGCGAGCAACATAAGTCGAGTTAAATAAAGCTGGACTATGTGGCGGCGCTCGACATAACTCGAGTGGCAATTTCAGCACGTAATGTGGCTGAGAGAGAGAGACAAGTGGTGGCAGGAGACTAGCGAGCGTATGACTGCTCCAGACCACCGCGGCGAACCTACTGACACAAATCTCAGCTCCCTCCTCCCTCTCTCACTCGCTACATACTCAATTATGTACCGAAAGTACCGAATTACCTGCTTTTTGCACTCGCGTTGCACGGTTATTGCAAGAAAACTATCCATCATACAAGGATCGTTAAGGTGTCATTCAAAAGCTCTGTTTATGCCCTTTCAGGGATAGATAGTTGTTTTACGTTCTGGGTCTTATTTAGGCATGAAAATGATCACGTAAACAGCCCTATTTTGGCTAAAAACACCCCGCTGTGCGGTACATATAAAAAAAACGCATAGGCCGCTCGTAAGGTGTTAAGAGTCTCCCCGCAGTTCCCGGGTTAAAGGAGCAATATGAAACTACCATGTCTCAGCACCAAGATTAGATAATTAGCACCATATTTCACTACAACATTTTCAAAATAACTGAAAAATCTTGATTGAAACTTTGCAATTTACAGGCAGTTGCAAAGAAAGTGCCAGTGAAGGTGGTAGCAAGGTAGAGAAAATAACTGTGCTAGATGTTTCCTGCGTTTTCTATTTCCCGCTGCTGTTCAAAGAGCACGGCTGGGTCGAACGGTTGTCTGTGTTGTTGTTGGGTGATTTGGGGGTTTTGGGTTGGCCAGGTGGTGATAGAATCCGGCATAATATTTTTGGCTTTCACCCTTTGAGGATTATAATGCACTTTGACAGTTTATTTTGGCTATCATTAGACAAATTTATACAGCTTAGGAAGGATCTGTTAGAGTTAAATTTTTAAAGACTATCTCAATTAAACCCCTGATTTTCATATATACTTTTTAAACTGAATGAAATCTGCCTAATAATAGCCAGAAGAAACTGTTAAAATGCATCATAATCCTCAATGATTTAAGTATCGCCTGACTTTTTGTATTCTCTTTAGAGTTATTCAAACACTGCATGACCTTTGGCTATATATTAATAATTTATCACATGCAGACGGTATAATCCTTTCAATAACTCGGTGATATAGGTTTCTTCACTAACTGTAGTCCTATTATTTTAGAGGCACAAACTCGGGTTCTCAGCCAGAGTCAACATGTAAGAGCGACGGTAAAGAATATGAAAGTTCAATTAATGGACTTTATTGACTTAACAGTTTGCTACAGTGTGAAGAGACCGAGTACCTCTCCAATCATGACACGACTAAAGGGCCCGTCACACTATGCCGATTTAAGCGCCGACGCTAACTGACTTAAGGGTTGCAGCAAGGTCATTACCTAATTCGCGCCCTGTGTGAGTGGGCACCAACTCAAGAGAGTGGGCAGGAGAGGTCGTCACGGGTTTCAGGAAAATCTCGACATGCACAACTCTCATAAGCTGAGTCGGCGGCAAGTGAGGTCACAAAATTGGACGGGACAGTGACGGTAGGCGGTCTGCGTTGGGCGGTGTCCAGTAAGCTTCAGACGGTACAAGGGCGCCGACCTGTCTGCGTCAGATGCCGCTATAAGGTAAGTCGCTGTCAGACGGCGACCCGGTAAGAACCTGCGGCGACCATACGCCATCCCAAGGCCTCGCCAATATTTGGGGAGGCGACCCAACTAAAGTGGGATGCCGTCAGATGGTGTGGCTAAGGGTGTCGGCGGCGTTCATGGTCGCCGCCTTACGGCAACAATGAGCAAACATGTATGTAGAAAGTGTCTTGAGGCGGTGCCCAGGCTGCGTCATAGGGGGAGGGCATACCGTGAGTCCGCGCTTCAAAAACATATGTCCGCCACCTGGCAATGTCGCACGGGACAATGTCGGTCGGGGTCAACTGTGACGGAGTAGGGATCCAGTGTGACAGGGTGGCTGTCCATCACTTCTGTAGTATCTATAGGCGCCGCCCTACATCCTATGGGCGCCGCTTGTCGGGAGCATGTTCGCCGACCAGTTTTAGCGCTACGGCGCATGACGTAGCCCGGCGGCGACCGTTATATTTCCTTAGGTCTTGCATGGTCGCCGCTCGACCCAGTCCAGTTGCCGTCAGGCGGCATGCCCGTCCATAGTGCCCACCATGGGTGTCCCGTCCCTCAATCTCCCAGGTTACTCGGCAGTGGTCTCCCCGTTCTATTGCCACTCCTTAAGCATCGTCACTTAAATCGGCAGTGTGACAGGGCCTTTACTCTTCAACAATAATGAATGTTTATTGTAATGCACACACACATGCACACATACACACACACACACACACACACACACATATATATATATATATATATATATATATATATATATATATATATATATAGAGAGAGAGAGAGAGAGAGAGAGACTGATGGAGGTACAAGTAATTCTTATGGACCAAAGGAGACCGGAAGCGACACGCGCGCTCGGTGGGTATACTGGATAGGTTGTTCAGGACGTCTGTGTCCAGTGCACTACATCTATCGAGAGTGTTGGGGGAGGTGTAGAGAAGTACCTGGTGGAGGGTACCTGTATGGCTTTGATCCCTAGTACCCCCACTAAAGGATGTAGCGGGATGGTGATTACAGGTGTTCCATCATATCCATTTTCCTCATTCCCAATTTTGTACAGCTAACAACTGTAACAGCCAGAATATAAGGACAAAGGTGTCATGATGTACCAAAAGGGGCTCTTCAGTTTATAAACAACCTTTCTAACTCAAACGATAATATAGTGCATTAGTTAACCTTCCAATCAGTTGTCTATCTATAGTTCTCTTCAAACCGTTAAGTTATTATTAGCTTACTAAGGCACTGTTAGAGGGATGAAATAATACAACATATCTATCATCATCAATGACGTATTGCCAAGCAAATTATATACCAACAAATCTATCAACCAAACATATTCTCAAGAAAGCACCAAGCAATTAATAGCGGAAACATAAACATGGAAACTCGGAATTACAAGAGGTTGCAATGGTTTTATATAGTGGAAGGAGCAATGTGGCACAAACCAATAGAGCACATCTGACTGAAGTAGACTGGAAGCGTTTTTGTTATGGCTTTTATTAAATGTTAACGGGAGATCATATTGGAGATACAAGGAATCATGATTTTGTATTATTTTTAGTTTTTTTTTGCATTTATTGTTTGTGGTTTTTTTTTTTTGCTTACAACCAGCATGTTTTGTTTACAACCAGCATGTTTTGCTTACAACCAGCATGTTTTGTTTACAACCAGCATGTTTTGCTTACAACCAACATGTTTTGCTTACAACCAGCATGTTTTGTTTACAACCAGCATGTTTTGTTTACAACCAGCATGTTTTGTTTACAACCAGCATGTTTTGTTTACAACCAGCATGTTTTGTTTACAACCAACATGTTTTGCTTACAACCAGCATGTTTTGTTTACAACCAGCATGTTTTGCTTACAACCAGCATGTTTTGCTTACAACCAGCATGTTTTACTTACAACCTGCATGTTTTGCTTACAACCAGCATGTTTTGCTTACAACCAGCATGTTTTGCTTACAACCAGCATGTTTTGCTTACAACCAGCATGTTTTACTTACAACCAGCATGTTTTGCTTACAACCAGCATGTTTTGCTTACAACCAGCATGTTTTGCTTACAACCAGCATGTTTTGCTTACAACCAGCATGTTTTGCTTACAACCAGCATGTTTTGCTTACAACCAGCATGTTTTGTTTACAACCAGCATGTTTTGCTTACAACCAGCATGTTTTGCTTACAACCAGCATGTTTTGCTTACAACCAGCATGTTTTGCTTACAACCAGCATGTTTTATTCCTGTCGTCAATATCAAAATGTCTTCCTCAACATTCATCTTGGGAACCATATGAAGAGTTTACATTTTAGTCATGCTAACCTACACAGCTACACAGGGGTACAAAGGAAATCAAGCAACAACAGATCCAGCAATCCCTTAAGGCTGCTTGCCCTCCAAAACACCGATGGTTGAGTGTCCAAACAGTGTTTTAGAATGGATAAGGGAAAAATTGAAAGGGAAGACTGCCCTGGGACAAATATCCGTTTAGGAGACAAAACCTGTATAGCTAAATGAGTTTACCCTCTCTGGATGTGGCTGACATATCCTAACTGTACATATCTTGTAGTCTATACTCTCAACTGCTGTGCTAAAAATACATACTGAACATTACATGGCTGACATACATTATTTAATCTATAAGAATTTCCCTCAATTTCCTAAATCATGTAGTAAGGTTTATATATTACGCAATTTTAGCCACCCTATTCATTTCAGTATATTTATAAATCCTATTTCAAAGGAGAGAGGATATTATATGGGAGGGACCTTTTGTTGGAGCTACTTGGTGTGCCCTACAGAGTAAAAGGGTCCCCAAAAGACCCCTCGGGGGGATCCTGGTACCCCCCAAAGAGGGACCTTAGTGAGGACCTGCAGGGGGGAAGCCATTAGAGGCTCCTTAGACTTACTGAACCCCTTCTGTACCGGTGACGACTTTTACATTTTTTTCTTGCTAGATTTAGACGATTTTGTAGAGCTTAAGACGAATCTGTCGTAATAAAAATGGTTAAGTAAGATAGTTCGAAGCCTGTTAATTCCTGATTAAAATAGTCTAAATATAGCTAAAGTGTTAATACAAAAAAGTCGCCGGTACAGAAGGGGTTAAAGTTACATAAGTATACGTAATGCAGAGACCCTGCGGTTTCTGTCCGGCAACGTAGGCTTATTTTTGGAGTAGTTATGTACTAAAGTTCTCGTTCGGTCCATCTATCATGAACATTAAATATCATTCTTCTTCCTCATGTATTAAATTATCAATGGCTATATAATTATAAGGGCCAGGATTCTCATATCAATTACGACCTCTTGTTTCTTTTATCGTTTTTATCTTAAATGCCGACATCGTAACTTCAGCGACATTATTCCTCGAAAACATGTACAAACTAGCAAAGACAAATGATAATAGTCTAGTGTTCCCGAGTATGGGCAAATTAAGGGGGGGGGATGTTCGTTTTTCTGGACCCCCTTCTCCCTTATGTTTAGCCCCATTCGTTTTGAGATTATATGACTTTCGTTTCATTAGTTTGGCAATTTTCAGACCTTTCACCCCATTTATTTGTCATTATCAGGACCTTTCGTGCCATACTGGTGTTGATTTTTCCCTGGCGAGCGATACCGAGACTTTTTAGGATGAACCGTCCTTCGGCCGGGATATTTTTCTACCGAAAAATGTGCAAATTTATCTCGAAGGGGGTCTAGAGGTTGTTTTTTTAAAGCTTGATGGAGGGGTAGCAAGGACAATAAAAATAAATACATACATGAATAAATAAACAAAAAATATATACCCTCGTAAGTTACAGTATCTTTATGTATCCGGGCCAAGGTCTTCTATATACTGTATATATATATATATATATATTTTCAATTTTTTCCCTTCCTGACTTAATTTTACCCCGCCTCTCATCCAGGTCCCAGCCTCACTTTTTGTTATATCCTCCGACGTTTCTTGTCCATTTCCCACAGTTCTCCACTCAAATATCCCCCCACCCTCACCCTCTCTCTCTCTCTCTCTCTCTCTCTCTCTCTCTCTTTCTCTCTCTCTCTCTCTCTCTCTCTCTCTCTGGGGCGATATTCTTACTTCACACTCTGGACACGACCTCTATGCTAACTTGCAAGAGAGTTCACTTTTTCAATTTGTACACTCTCCGACCCGTGGTAATAATGTGCTTGACCTTGTACTCGCAACAAAAGAAGAATTAATAGAGAATTTGAATGATGGTGATGAATTCAGAAACAGCGACCATCATACGATAACTTTCACTTTAAAGTTTACTAGTAACAAATCAAATAGCAGCATTGAGAAAGTCCCTAATTTCAAGAAAGCAAATTTTCATAAACTTGAAATCAAAGCGTAAAGAAACTGGCTGGAGCTTTCTGACTAACAATAACGACATAAATACATAATGGGAGTGTTTCACAACTACTTACCTTAAGGCAGTGCAAGATTGCATACCATCGAAAATACGGCGTCCAGGCCATAATGACCCCCCTGATACTACTCTCCTTGACGCGGTTGGGGGGCTTCGGGGCCGGCGACTGGAGCTTGATGGGGGATGGTTGTGGTACTTATCCTTCCTATCTCCTCTCGAGCTTTCGTCCTCAGCTTGACTAATTTTGAATAGTTTTTCATTCCTCATTCTATGTTTTTCCCCTTCTATTCTTATTCTGTCCCATTTGGCTGTCCTCAGGCAGCCTATATCTCATGTCTCCCTGGCCTGGCTAGGTAGCAGACTCCTGACCTGATTTGTCTCTTCGGTTACTGATGTGGCCGGACTGACTTGATTCCCTTCGGTAATGCATGTTTTGCTCTCAGTGTGATTTTTTCTACCTTCGACCTGATCTTTCATTCTTCGCCCTGATCACTTCTTGGTTGGTGTTGCGGTGTAGCAGTTCTTGCCTCATCCTTCGGCCCTGCCCTATAAGAGCTCTGATGTGGAGCTCATGTGGTCCGGCTGAACTGGTGAAATGGCGAGAAATGTCTGCGTTGTCTTCACCTTCCTCGATTTGTTCCCCTACTGCCCTTCCCGATCTATCTTGACTCGTTTAGTTATATATCTTGATCGAATCCTTCGGGCCAGCCCTATGAGAGTTCTTTTGTAGAGCTCAGTGGTCTGGTTAAACCAATATTAAAAAAATAAAATAAAAAAAAGGCCATAATGATAAGCCCAAATGGTGGAATAAAGTTATTTCAGACTGTCTGCTTGCTAAACAAATTGCTAATGATAGATTAAAATCCTCAGAAATGACGAAGAATGAGTGAAATTTGTAGAGCTACGACGCAAAGCCAAAACGTTAATTAAGCAAAGTAAAAAGATCCTGGAGTTACATGTTGCGAATCAAAGTAAAACAAACCCGAAAGAATTCTATAGTTATAACAGAAAGAAAAAAGTAGTTACTTCAACTGTTGGACCGTTAGTCGATGAAAATGGAGAATACACCAACGACGAAGTACAAATGAGTAATGCCCTCAATACCTTCTTTGCATCAGTTTTTACAACTGAAGACCTCAGTGATATCCCTACACCATCGCCGATTCAGATTGATAATTCAGATGTTCTAAGCAATATCACCGTTACAGAGAGAGAAGTATTGAATTGTTTAGATAAACTCAAGGTAAATAAAACGCCTGGACCTGATACAATCTCGCCTAGAGTTCTAAAGGAAGCTAGGGATGAGCTCTCCAAACCACTGATTTGCTATTCAATGAATCCTTGCAGTCTGGGACTATGCCTGATCAGTGGAAGCTAGCCAACGTAACACCGATATTAAAAAAAGTCAGCAAATCCCTACCCAGTAACTATCGTCCAATTAGCTTAACATCAATTGTATGTAAAATGCTAGAAACGGTCATAAGAGACAGACTCTTAAATCATTTTTATTTTTATTTTTTTTAAAGAGGCAATGAACGGAGGAAGGAAAAACACAGATAAAACAAAAAGGTCCTTGTGCCTAAAGGCATCCTCCATTCATAAAATTTTTGTAACAACTGGATTTCAACATTTGTAGATTGTAAGTTGTGGAAAGCAATTCGAGGGAAGTGAATTCCAAAGAGTAGTAGTTCTAGGGATAAACGAATTTTGATAAGCAGAAGTTCTGCATTGTGGAGGAGAAAGTGTAAATTCATGGGCGCTCTCAGCTGCCCTAGTTCTACTGGGAAAGATGTGGAGAGGCGGCACAATTGAAGCAAGTTCCTCGGAACAATTGCTGTGAAAATATCTGTAGAATAATGCAAGGGATGCAACGTTTCTTCGTATGGATAATGTAGGAAGGTCCTGTGTGATTGCAGGGTTATTGATCAATCTAATCGCTTTATTTTGAATTTTGTCCAACTGCCTCAATGCAACCACTCCACTTCCACTCCACAGAGGTGAACAGTAATCCATCTGAGAACGCACATGACTTTTATATATTATGGCCAACTGCTCGTCAGTGAAGAATTCTCTAACTCTGTACAGGAGTCCCAGTTTCTTAGAGGCATTCTTAGCAATGCTTCTAACATAATGTGTCCAGCTCAAGTTAGTAGTTAATGTTACACCGAGAATGTCAATACTTAGAGGCAAATAACTTACTTAAAGATACTCAACACGGCTTTCGTAAAAAAACGTTCCTGTTTAACAAACCTCTTGGACTTCTTCCACGATATCCTCAACCTCTACGATGAGAGTAAAGCTGTAGATATTATATACCTTGATTTTCAAAAGGCCTTTGACAAAGTTCCCCACAAACGTTTACTTCTAAAACTAAAAGCGCATGGAATACAAGACGGTGTGTTGAAATGGATAGAAAATTGGCTCAGCGACAGAAAGCAAAGAGTAGTCATAAACGGTAAGGTATCTAAATGGACCAATGTAAGTAGCGGGGTACCCCAGGGATCGGTACTAGGACCAATTATCTTTCTAATTTACATCAACGACATAGATGAGGGTCTCACCTGTACAATCTCAAAATTTGCTGACGATACAAAAATTGCAAATAGCGTACTCTCAAAAGAACAAGTTGACGATATGCAACACAATCTAGATAAATTGTCATGTTGGGCCCAAATTTGGCAAATGAGTTTCAATGCGGATAAATGTAAAGTACTACATATCGGATACCTAAATGAGAAAGCAAACTATTCGATGAATGGCACTCAGCTTAAGAATGTAAACAGAGAAACCGATCTGGGAGTAACAATATCGAGTAACCTAAAACTGAGTCAACAATGTTCAGAAGTTGTTAAGAAGGCAAACAAAATAATTGGCTTTATAGGCAGGTCATTTGAGCATAAATCCAAAGAAGTAATCCTAACCCTTTACAATTCCTTAGTCCGCCCTCTTCTGGAATACTGCGTTCAATCCCGGTGCCCTTATTACCAAAAAGATATAAACAAGCTAGAACGAGTTCAACGTAGAGTTACCAAAATGATACTTAGCCTAAAGAACAAACCATACGAAGAGCGTCTTAGAGAATTAAATCTATTTCCTTTAACCCAGCGCAGATTAAGAGGTGATTTAATTCAAGTTTTCAAAATCATCAAAGGCATCGACAATATGAACTTTAGTAAGTACTTGACTATCGACAATCTAATTACACGGGAAACGGTTGCAAAATTATTGGTAAATCTTTTAACTCACACGAATCTAAGAATTTCTTCTTCAATCGAGTTGTCAACTTGTGGAATGGGCTTCCTCGAGACGTTATAGACTACAGCACCGTTGATTCATTTAAACTCTGCTTAGACAAATATCTCGCATCAAACCCGCGACTGACTGCGTTTGTAAATGAATAACTTTATTTTATCCCCCCCTCAGCTACTAACCCATCTGTCCCCTACTAACTTCCTAATCTTGCCACGGACATTAGTTCCAGGGCAGTAGTTCCCTTTCCAATGTTCCCTTACCCACTCTAAACCACTGTTTGGACACTTGATCCTCAGTGTTTTGGAGGACAAGCAGCCTAGAAGGGTCACTAGACCTGTTGTTGCTTGATTTCCGTTGTACTCCTTTGTACTCTCTCTCTCTCTCTCTCAGACGTCAGCAAAATGAGAGTACGTAGATTGCTTGTTCCCATATGAGTGGTTTATATTTAATCTATTTGTACTTTCGGGAAGCTGTTTTAGAATGAGTGGTAATATGGTCCTTCCAAGAAAGGTAGGATGGAAAAGATCTATCTATCTATCTATTGCCTGACGCCGTGATCCCCGAAGGGGTGGCCACGAACGAACCACCCCCATGCACCTCTGTCCCCAGTCAGTCGACGCCCCTCCCCCCAACCAGCACCACCTTCGTTCATGTACTTCCTCACTCCATCCATGGAGTGATGTTCATTCCATGGCCGTTTGTAACATCTACTACCTGCCAAGCGGGCAGATTTACCCTAAACGAGCTTCATTCCATGCTCTTTTTCATGCATAAACAAGAGCCACAGTGTAATACAATTATGTATCCGTGAAAGGGCGATAATTGAGCTATCCAATGACACCTGAACCATCCATGCACGACCACAGGTTGTCTTGCAACGATGTTGCAATGCAAGTACAAAAACCCTAAAATACGGTAATTTCCTTACATATTTCCCTGTCTAGGGAGGCAGTGAATGTGGAGGAGTGTGGAGGAGGAACCAGTCGCGGTACGGGAGCCGTGCTGAACGCTCAGAGCCCACCTACGCTCCTCCCACCGCTCGGACTCTCTCTCAGAGCCATTTATGAGCTCAACATCGCATTGGACTTAAGTCGGGCCCCGCCATTTAGTCCTTGGTTCTCTTGACCGCCTTAAGTCGAGCCCCGATAGACAAGGGTTAAACATTGTATCTCTTTTATACGATATTCCTTCTCTGTCTGTACTATTTTAATTATCCTCTATAACAATGATGTCCCTCTTTTCACTCCAAAGTTCTGGTCTAATATATAGTTTATCCCTCACCCTCCATCTTTCAACTTTTCCTCTCCCACCTGCCAATCCCATCCCTACCCGCTCACCCACCTATTTCCATACGTTCCTATCTCTCTACATACCTCTCTACCCTCCTACTTACCCATCTACCTGCGCACTTATTTAACTACCTACCTCCCTACCTTATCAACCTTCTTATCTATCTATCTCCTTACCAACCTGCCTACCTCATTATCTACTTCACTACCTTCTTGCCTACCTACCTCCCTATTTTCTTGCTTACCTACTGGACCTCCCTAACTAACTCCCTACCTACCTATAACATTACTTACCTATTATATTACAGTGCTTGTAGAGAATGTGGATTGATGGTGTTTAAGCATTTGGTTAACTGGATGAAAATAAGATTTGTATATAGAAATCTCATAAAGTCATGTAGTTTAATAGAGAAGAACATGTATTACATGTTACATAGATCTTTTCTTGTAAAGGATGTTGAAAAAATAATCCTACATGAGTATGGATTTAATAACTTATTGCTAAATGATATCAATGCTATCAGATCAAGAATTGTTTATGTACAGAACACAGAACCAACTATGCGCTAAGGACTTTTAGCTTAATGTATATTACGTAAATAACTCTGTAAAAAGTGTATATATATATCTCTTTTTATGAAATAAAATGATGACTGACTGACTACAGTAAGTACCAGTGCTCTCTCTCTCTCTCTCTCGCTTTCTCTTTCTCTCTCTCAGCCGTCAGCCACATCCCTCCATATGTTTTCCTCAGCTGGTCAAAAACAAGAAATATATAAAGATTTCTGTAGCAGGGGTATATACAGTATGGTTTGAAGATAAGTGTGTGTGTTTACACTTAATATTGTTGGTTGAACCAGTGTTCATTCATACAACGCATTACATTTTGTAATGGTATTCAGTTATATTATTTTGAAATTTCATGATGCTATATATTAATGAAGATTGTGTTAGCTTTTGTTATTTTCAAGCATTATCTTTTAGTGTTGTCCCCTTTGCTAACAATAACGCCTTCCCAGACTATATTCAAACTACAAAAATTTACCAACCATACTCCCTTCAAGCTGAATTTGAAAATTATAAGGTAGACAGCTGTACCAACCGAAGGCCAATTTCCTCTTAGGTTACAGGCTTGCTTTCGGTCACCAGAAGCGAATCGACGACTCAGTGGGATGAATTGTCTTATTATCGTCAAACTAATGAGGTGAAATATCTAAAGATCTCAACACTAATGGAAAAATACCGGGGAGGCTCAAAGAGACCCCCTTCGGAAAAAACGGCCCTAACAACCGTACTTTTTGGGTAGATTGAAATCTAAATTACCCGTGTAGGAGGGTGTCTCAAAATAGATGCAATCCATTAACATTATAACAATTTATTACTCCAAAAAGGATTACATTTTCTAGAAGCTGATATTATAACAATTAAAAAACTAAAGATTTGAGGTCTCTAGCTCAAAGGATACATCCATTAGAGCGTCATGTTCCAAATGACTACCGTTGAGTGCGTTGCGCTGCAAACACACTTGAAGCCGACGAGCAAAGTTGTCAATCACCCTGACACACTCTTCCTTCCTGATGGCACGAATCTGCACTCTGTGAAATGCACAGCCTGGGTGGCCATCTCAAAACATGGCATAATCGGACCATTTTGGTGATTGACAACTTTGCTCGTCGGCTTCAAGTGTGTCCGCAGTTTAACGGTATTCATTTGGAACATGTGCTCTAATGGATGTATCCTTTGAGCTAGAGACCTAAAATCTTTAGTTTTTTAATTGTTATAATATCAGCTTCTAGAAAATGTAATCTTTTTTGGAGTCTTGTCTGAGTAATTAATTATTATAATGTTAATGGGTTGCATTTATTTTGAGACACCCTGTAAGATGTATCTAACTTTGTGCTACATACACATGAACATTTGGTTTTAAAGGTTACTGCGATATTTTGGTTAATGTTATTAACTAGATAGTGGGATAATTAGTTATGATGTGGTCCTTGTGATTATAGGGTGAGGGTGGTGGTGTGTTGTTGGTCCATGGTAATGTTGTTAGTCTGTCCCTCATACCCAATCACACCAACCCCATACCGCTATCTATCTTTTGTATATATATATATACACACACAAGTAACTTAAGAAATTACTAGACAACGCAGTGACATAGTGTTATGATTAGCTACTTACGCAGTTTATATTTTTCTTTTTCTTTTAGGCATAACTTAATTATGAACATTTCATCCGTGGGCCATTCATCAGTTCATCGTAATGAGAATATAATTATATTGTAAATACTGTGACTTTAGATACAATATTAAATTGTTTCTATGTAAAACTCGAAATACTATTTAACCCTTACAGTCCCAGGCCCGAGTATATTCGTCAGTAGATAAGTAACTCCACAGTCCCAGGCCCGAGTATATTCGTCAGTAATGTATTTGTCTTGTAACTGCCTGTACAAGGCTTATTTTATTTTATTTTTTTTAAGCCATGTAAAAAAAAAAAAAAAAATAGAAATCAAGTCTTGCCTCATCTCTTGCGGTGAAAAGGTGGTCTCTCCTGCCATTTTCGCCACAGTGCTTGGAACTGCTGGGGACTTTTATTACTGTATCCTACGGTACTCAACGGGTTAATGCCACTATTTCGGTCAGCAACAAGGTCCAACAATATATAATTTGAACTTCCATTGTAAGTTTGAGTGCCTGTAGCTCTGCCCTTTTAGGGGTAAACCGGCACCATTCAGCACACTATTGTTATAGAGGTCCAAACATCTAACAAAAGACAGACATCTTGGCTTAACAAACACTACAGTTTGTTTCCACGAGTTAATTGGTTGTATATGATATGCTGGGGTACCGAAACTTAATTTTAATAAGTACAATTTCAATAATTTTCATGTGAGAGATGAATATTACGTAAACAAACTATATGCAATTATGGTATAAATATTTTCTTATTCATAATAATTGAATAAATAAGACATTCTGTGTTTGCATTTTTAGATCCTGATGATAACTTCTAAATACAGTTGAAATATAGAAGTATTGAACCAAACATTTCCGTTATTCTTAGTCCTCTTTCTCGTTTGTGTAACATATAGCTTGGAGAAAATCCATTGTAGATGTTAAAATATGATAATTTTCTTAAGTCACTCAGTATACTTAATATAATCTGTGTATATCGATATTTCCGTCATCTTGATCTATCTATCTATCTATCTATTGCCTGACGCAGTGATCCCCGAAGGGGTGGCCACGAACGAACCGCCCCCATGCACCTCTGTCCCCAGTCAGTCGACGCCCCTCCCCCCAACCAGCACTGCCTTCGTTCATGTACTTCCTCACTCCATCCTTCCACCTCTTATTCGGTCTACTTCTCCCTCTCTGTCCCTCCACCTCGCTCTCGTACACCCTCTTAGTCATTCTCTCGCTTTCCATACGTTCCATATGGCCGAACCATCTCAAGTTGTTCCTTTTCACACTTTCCAGTACATCTACCTCCACAGCACACCTCTTTCTTTCTTTCTCATTAGTCTGTCTATCCTTCCATGTAACTCTGCACACACTTCTTAAGTAATTCATTTCCACTGCTCACTCTTGGTCTGAGTCTCTCAACCAACGTCCATGCTTCGCTTCCGTAAGTCAGTGTCGGGATTAACACACTGTCATGCAAGGACTTCTTCACTTCAATACTAACCACCCTATTTCTTGTTACTGCTTTCAGCGTTCCTACAACCCTCTTCCCCTGTTGTACCCTCTCCCGCAATTCTTCATCCATAGTCCCATCTTTACTCAACACACTGCCCAGATACTTAAAAGAGTTGACGATCTCCATAGCCTGACCGTTCAACTTCACCTCACACTCTGTGACTTCACCTCTTTCGAAGACCATAACCTTGCTCTTCCCCGCATTTACCTTCAAATTCCGTTTTTGCACACTGTTCCAAACTCATTTACCAGACCCTGCAACTCCCATTCATTATCACTCATCAGAACTGTATCATCCGCAAACAGCAGTATAGGTAGCTTCCACTCAATTCCCTCCCTTTTCAGCGATACACCAACATCCACTGCTCTTGATAGATTTTCTTTCATGACTCCATCCATATATACAGTAAACAACCACGGGGACACCACACACCCCTGTTTCAAACCAACATTCAGGTCAAAGAACTCGCTCTGCTCACTCTCCACACGTACTGCCGCCTTTGCACCCTCATACATGCTCTTCACTGCTTTCAGCAACTTGCCATCTACTCTGTATATTCTAAGTACTTTCCACAAACCTTCTCTATCCACTCTGTCATAGGCCTTCTCCAAGTCCATAAAGGCAACATATACCTTTTGTTGCTTCTCCAGATATTTCTCCACAACACAATTCAGGGTAGAAATCTGATCTACACATCCTCTTCCCTTCCTAAAACCTCCCTGCTCGTCGCCTATCCATTTCTCCGTTCTCACTCTCACTCTATCAATCACTACCCTACTGTATACCTTCGCTACTACACTTAGAAGACATATTCCTCGGTGGTTACCACACACTCCTCTTTCCCCTTTGCCCTTATATAGGGGGACTATTATGCCAGTCTTCCAGTCATCGGGTGCACTCCCCTTCTCCCATGCTAGTTTGCACGTTTTCCATACCCATTCGATCACTATCTCACCACCATACCTCAACATTTCCCCACACACTCCATCTGTTCCTGGTGCCTTCCCCAACTTCACTCTTTTCATGGCTTCCCACACTTCTGACCTCCTGATCCCCACCTCCTCCTCCACTACTTCTCTTCTTCTCCCTCCCATACCATATCCAGCTATGTTTGCTGGCTCTTCATTCCTTACATTTAGCAACTCATTGAAGTACTCCCTCCATCTTTCGACTCTCTCTTGCTTCTCGGTTAGCATTCTCCCATTCTTATCTTTCACACCCTTACTGTTTCCCTTGCTACCTTCCCTAACTTTCTTGACTTCTTTCCAGAACATTTTCTTACTCTCCCTCCATTTTACACTCAGATTCCTTCCAAATTCCTCATCTACTCTTCTCTTACTTTCCTTCACTACTCTCTTCACCACCCTCTTACTCTCCACGTACCTCGCTATTTTCAGTCTCTCGAAATCTTCATTCCGTCAACTACCCAACCACTCTCAATATGCTTTCTTCTTTTCTTCCACAGCTATTCTTACCTCTTCTGTCCACCATGCTGTACCTTTCACTCCCCTCCCTCTTCTCCTCACTCCACACACCTTCTCACATGCTGCAAAAAGGTATATTAATCTTTCTAATACCACACCCTGTATCACCGATAATGCTCTCTCTCTCTCTCTCTCTCACTCTCCGCTCTTGCTCTCGCTCTTGCTCTCGCTCTCTCTCTCTCTCGCTTTGCTGTTTTTTCCTCCCCTACCCACTTTCCCTGTCGCTAACTTGTTCTTCCAAAACTCATTCTCCTCTCTAGTAATCCCATTACCTTCTCTCTCTCTCTCTTCATTCCTTCTGTCAGTTTATATGTTAAATCATCTTTTGTTTCTTTTCTAGTCGAGAAAAACACAACAAAACAATTCCTTCTTATGCGACTTTGGAACTAGACTGTTATGTTGGACAACAAATTGGCAGATTATTTAAGCTTCAGAGGTAGCTGTAATATATTTGGCTGGTTAAACAAAAGGTGAGTTCCATAGTTGCATTTTTCTTTATGGCTACTCACATAATGTAAACACGAAGTTTCAAATGTATTTTATGAACTTATTATGGCGTACGAGTTTATATCAACATGTGAATATATCAAAACACAAACATTTTGTGAAATACAAATTATTATCATGAACCTCGAGGCAAACATAATAACAGTAGTGCTCTGAATAGGGATTTAGCCAAAATTACATCATGGTATGAACTTTGGGGCATGAAACTTAATGCTAGTAAAACACACCCATTATCATCAGCAGATCTCGTACCTTGGATCCTCCCCATCCTTATCTACAAGTTTCTGGCGATCAAATTGAGAATGTGGATACTCTGCGTTTGTTAGGAGTTACTCTTGATCCCAAACTTACTTTTGAAAAGCATATTCGTTCTTTCTCCTCTTCCATTTCCCCCAAAATTGGTCTGCTTCGCAAGGTTTATAAAACATTTGCTTGTGACGCCACAGTTATCAAGTCGTTTTATGCTTTTATTTTGCCACATTTCGAGTACTGCTCACCTGTCTGGTAGTCAGCAGCTGACTGCCATATCAAGTTGCTTGACAGGTCACTAAATTCCATCAGCTTTATTCTACCTGATTTGTCTCTTGATCTGGGTCATCGACGTAAAGTTGGTGCCCTTAGTCTTTTATTTAAAGTTTTTAACAACCCTCATCATCCCTTACATGGGGTTCTGCCTGGGCCCTATGTCCGGGGGGCTCGTGCAACTAGATTCACAAGCAATCTTAATGATCTTTCCATGAGCCGTGTTAATTTTTCTACTACACAGTTTTCATGGTGTTTTGTGCCGGTCATGGTTGACTTGTGGAATAAGTTGCCAAATCAGCTAGTCAATTCAGCTCATATCTCTATTTTTAAGTCTAGAGTTAATGCTTATTTGCAGCATTAATTCAAATTTTTAAACTTATTTTATTCTATTTTATTGTATTATATTTATACTTGATATCCTCCACTGCATAATATGTTATCTGTGTTTAATATATGTGTGTGTATATATATATATATACAGTATACAGTATATGTTTTATTTTTTCCTAAGTTGCCGTAGTCTCTCTCCAGTGCCTCCGGGTGTTTTGTGTGGATTAATCTTGATGGTTTCTGCACCCTGGTTGGAGACTTCGGCATCTCCTATAATAATAATAACAATAATTAGTGGGGGCCATGGAAGGGGTGGGGAGGGGGTTGGCCATTTTCCTCCATAGCATTCTTACTACATCACTATATTATTTATTCATCTCCGTCTTCCCTTTATTTTTCTTTATCTCCTTCCTCCCGGGTCTAAAAATCGACAACATAATGGGGCGAGAGTCTTAAAATCTCAAAACTAATGGGGCTAAACATGAGGGAGAAGGAAACCAGCCATCCCGCTTTCAAAAAGGTTTGTGGTAGTAAAAAGGGTTGAGTAAGATAGCTCGAAGCCTTTTAATTGCTAGAGGCCCTTTTATAACTGAATATAATCGCTTACTAGTAGCCAGGAAAAAGTTAAAAGGACGGCACCGGTACAGGATGGGTTAAAGTTAAGTGAGCCCATCCTTGTAGTCCTGGGACGGCAAACAGGTCTATCGCTACTATAATAATCAGTGTTCCTCAGAGCTTTCCCAGTGTATACCACCTCCTTTACGTAGGGCACGTGGTACCCGTCTTGTAACTCAAACCCACCCCTACTCTGTGCAACTCTCCAACCCGAGAGTGAAACGTTACTCTCAGTCTTTCTTCTACTCAACAGCTGAGCTCTGGAACTCTCTCCCAGAATCAGTCTTTCCCTCTTCCCATGACTTAAATGGCTTCCATCTCCGTTTGTCCAGGCATTTTGGCTCGAACGTCCCTTCATTTTGGCCCTGTCACTCTTTCAACTATGGGGGAGGCACTCGCTATAGGCAGTTCTGCCTTTTGCCTCCCTCAATCACATAGAAAAAACACAAATAAAAGTTTAGATGGGTCGTTTTGCTGGACCCCTTTCTCCCTCATGTTAAACCCAATTTGAGATTTTAAAACGTTCGGCCCATTAGTTTGGCGATGTTATTACATTTTGCCCCATTTAGTTGTCATTTTTTAGACCTTTCGTGCCATTTAGGTGTCGTTTTTATTCCTGGCGTCCGATAGCGAGCCTCTAATTTTAAGACGAACTTTCGGACGGGAAATTTTTCTGCAGAAAAATTTACAAATTTATCTTGAAGGGCGATCTAGGGGGTGTTTTTCTAAGCTTGATTGAGATATAACGAGGAAAGTAAAAACTATTATGAATACATGAATTAATAGACCAACAAAACTGCCATTATCCCCCTAAATGAGGTTAGTCAAGCCTAGGGAGTGAGAGTTGAGTTACGAGTGGGAGATGGGGGAAGTGGGTCAGATAATGAATAGGTGGGAGAGAACTTCAGTGTGGTCGGATGTGGTGGTGGGGTGGAAGGAGTACCAAGGAAAACAAGCAACAACATATTTGTTGCTCCTTAAGAGGTTACTTGTACCTAGCCTACCTAGAAAATATACATGGTGGGAGGCTATTCATTTGAAAAAAAGCAGTACAGGGGGAGATAGAGCTTCGTGTACTGCCATAGATAGGATGTCACAGTTATTCACTTACTTCAGTGTTTTGTTTATTGCTGGGCAAACAATAACACAGGCTGTACATAGACTGCCCATCCGTTTCTCCTTGCCCGGTAATCAACCCGGGAACCTTTGGCTTAGGGCTGATGGAGCTAACCAATACACCACAGTAGTTATTACTTATATAGAGGAAAAAAACAAAGTACGCACACACACACACACACACACACACACATACAGTATATATAAGCAGAGAGAGAGAGAGAGAGAGTGAGTGTGACAGAGAAAGGGTGTGGGGTTGAACTCGATCCTGGTAAGTTAGAGTGAGAGATGAACACAATGAGAAAAATGTAGAGTATTACAGTACATTAGGAGGGATTATATTATATTGCCCCGGGATGATAGAAGGTCAGAGAGGCTTAACAGAGGATAACGGATGACCCTATGGCAAGTTTGTTACTTATACGACAGTGAGAGAGAGACCTTACCAAAACTTAAGAAAATCGTCTACTTATTAAAAGTGTGTCCCAGTAGATTGTCGATTTAAAAAAAATATTTCACATTTGTCTATCCATATCATGACCTTTCATGCCATCTAAGTATCAATATTTTCCTGGCGAGCCATAGCGAGCCTGTAATTTTGGAGGAAGAGGCCTTCGGCTGGGACATTGTTCTACCACAGATAACTTATTTAGCTTGATGGGAGGCCTAGGGAGGAAACGTAAACAATAATACATGTATACATACATAATTATATAAACGTAAAAAATAATACATGTTTACATACATATATAAACGTAAACAATAATGCATGTATACATACATATATAAACGTAAACAATAATACATGTATACATACATATATAAACGTAAACAATAATACATGTATACATAATATATAAACGTAAACAATAATACATGTATACATACATATATAAACGTAAACAATAATACATGTATACATACATATATAAACGTAAACAATAATACATGTTTACATACATACATACATATATGGGCGGGTGCCCAACCCCGAAAGGGTTGAAATAGGGGAGCTATCCCCCCGCCAAAGGCGGCTTTCTAGGGCCTTTCCTAGCTGATGCTGAGAGGATTGGGTTCTAGTCATATGGTGATGGGCTGGTCTATCAGAGTGAGAACTGAGCGATCTCTGCCATACCCATAGCTTACTCCGACTGTTCCTTTTACTTATGTATTTCCTAGATCTCAAGTGACGGCGTCTTTTCCGTGGATTGACCTCCCAATCTACCAAGATTGGAAGCCAAAGCGTCACATTTTTCCTTTGCCCCTCAACTTTCTCTTCATAATTGCTGAGGGGCACAGGGCCCTGGGTGGGGCTTTGATTTCCCGGGCGTTTCCGCACCCTCCTCAGCTCCCCGCCATGGAGTGGCTTCGGTCACCCAGGCTTTATTGTGGTAGGCAGGGAGGGTTCTGTGGGGGCGCTCAGTTATGGCCTTGGCCTTGCTCGGGGCCTTGGGGCGGTTCGGCCAGGCAGCTTGGGGAACAACAACAACAACAACATACATATATAAACGTAAACAATAATACATGTATACATACATATATAAACGTAAACAATAATACATGTATACATACATATATAAACGTAAACAATAATACATGTATACATACATATATAAACGTAAACAATAATACATGTATACATACATATATAAACGTAAACAATAATACATGTATACATACATATATAAACAAAAACATAACACCTACCCCGTTGAGAGAGTGATATTTATCTGGTTGATAGTTTAATAAAAAATTGTCATATAACTTTCAAATGTGGGTATACAATTGTGAACCTAAAAATATTTTGAGTAGAGACTTAATTACCAAAAACATTGTGTGCAACAGCAAATATGAAGGTACGGAGAGAGTATGTATAATCCATTGGATTGTGTGGCTCTGATTAGGTACAGAATGTCATGGGTACGAAATTTATTATCTCTGATTGAGTACAAAATATGTTTGGTACAAAACTACTACGTCTTACATTGGGTACACAGTATCTTTGGGTTCACGACAGATACGTTTTGGAATTGATGGACAATATTGTTAGTACACATTTTATAAATCTTGTGATGGGTACAACATTTATTGGGTACGAAATGTTCTGACAACGAAATTTCTTAAGTACAAGCAAACATTATAGAGACACATTTTAGTTACAGACAATCTTAACGAAAAAAGAATCAATAGCATAGTCATTTAAATATTATGCATACCAAGCCTCAAGTTAATATACTAATATGCTTTAGCGATCACGATATGTATATTGTCGAGAATGCACTCCTAAATCTCAACCTCCAATGTGTTCATAAGGCCTTCTCTATTAACCCGGGAGCTGCGGGTAGACTCTTAAGAGTTCCCCCGGCGCACTGCGGGTAGACTCTTAAGAGCAGAGACTTTGAACACGTACCAAAACCGCGCGTTTATAGCCAGGCGGCTGAAAATTGGTGTGGGTATTGTACTACATGTCAACTCTCGATACCACCCCGCCAAACGCTCGCCCCGCACTCGTGCAAGCACCACTGCGCCAGTAACCACGCACTAGTCATGGAGCCTACACGTCCCTCACGCTCGCTCCCTGATGACACAACCAGCCCTCCTTCTGGTGGTGTTAGCCGCCGTGGAAGGCAGAGGGTGGCTGCCAAAGACCCTAGCTACCAGTACGACACGCCCTACAGCTCAGAGGACGAATCACCAGCACCAAAAGCACGTAAAACACGTGCAAGCAGGGCAATGGCACAGAGGTCATTGGTCTTTCGGGACACTGCCACCACGACCCAGGCCACTGCAACAACCACTACCACCACCACTGCCACCACTGCCACCCCTGCCACCCCTGCCACCGGTACCAGCGACGCAGGAGGCCGCCCTAGGGCTGCATTACCTGCGGGGGCAGGAAAAATGAAAGGCACGGGCGTAGGGAAGAGAACCCGTACGCCAGCCACAGTGCCCCTACCACCACCACCACCACCAGCCGCCCCTGGCCCAGCTGCCCCTGCCGCCCCTGCCGCCCCTGCCGCCCCTGCCGCCCCTGCCGCCCCTGCTGCCCCTGCCGCCCCTGCCCAAGGAACAGGGAAGGGGAAGGGGAAAGGGAGAGGGAAAGTGACTGGGAAAGCGACTGCTGGCCCTGGTGTCCCTGCCGGCCCTGCTGCCCCTGCCGCCCCTGCTGCCGCCCCTGCTGCCCCTGCCGCCCCTGCCGCCCCTGCCGCCCCTGCCCAAGGAACAGGGAAGGGGAAGGGGAAGGGGAAAGGGAGAGGGAAAGCGACTGGGAAAGCGACTGCTGGCCCTGGTGTCCCTGCCGGCCGTGCTGCCCCTGCCGCCCCTGCCGCCCCTGCTGCCCCTGCCGCCCCTGCCGCCCCTGCCCAAGGAACAGAGAGAAGGGCGACAGGCACCACCATCATCTTGCCATCAAGGCCACGCACCACTGCTGCCCCTGCCGCCGCCGCCCCTGCCGCCGCCGCCGCCCCTGCCGCCGCCCCTGCCACCACCTCTGCTGTCCCTGTCCATAAGACTCCCGCACGTGCCAAAGTGACCCGGAAAAATCTTACACCATCTAAGTATGCCGCCCTGCTGTTTGATGGTGATTCGCAGGACATTGGCAGCCCGGGTTTCGACGACGAAGCCCTAGCACGGGACCAAGGGTGGGGGGATTTGGGAGTGGACAGTGGGAGTGAGTCCGACGTCGGTGACGAAAACGAGGAAGGGCATCGTCTATCGAGTGAAGAGGAGGGTAATGATGATGAAGTGCTGTATCGCGACCATGGAAGCGATATTTCAGACGCAGAAGAAAGACGCAGACGACATTCCGATCCCTGGCATGCCTTCGTTCGATTGGTCTGACGGGGTCAATTTTGTACCTGACGTGCCCCAGTTCAATCCTGGGACGTCAGGAACAACTGACAACTGGGCCTGTGATGATCAAGCGAACGAAAGCGACTTCTTCCTCGCTTTTTTCGACATGGAGGTAATGACGTACATCGTTGCCCAAACAAACGCCTACTACAGGTGGGTGTTTGGCAGATTGGACGTCCTTTCTCCAAAAGCGAGAATACGAGGCTGGGTGGATACGACTGTGGCAGAATTTCTGACGTTCTTTGCCTTGTTGTTACTCATGCCTCTGATCAAGAAGCATGTGTTGCAACACTACTGGAAGCACGACCCTCTCATCGCCACCCCAACTTTCAATAAGTTCATGACTCGTGACAGATTTTTGTTGCTGCTAAGATTTATGCACTTTGCAGACAACGAAAATCCTAACAGGATTGACAGGATATGGAAAGTTCGGGAGGTGTTCACCATGTTGTTGGAGAGGTATAGGAAATACTTTTACCCCTTCCTCAATTTGGTGATTGATGCGGCTCGTGCTCTTCAAAGGACGTCTTGTTTTCAAGCAGTATATCCCCTTGAAGAGGCATAGGTTCGGAATCAAGCTCTTCGTGTTGTGCGACTGTGAAACTGGAATAGTGCTTGACATGATCGTGTATACAGGCACTGACATTGACATACCGAAAGCCGCTGCCAATGACCCCATGGGCATGTCAGGTGCCATCGTCAGGAAAATGTTGGCACCTTACCTGGGCAAAGGCCACATCATCTACACTGACAACTGGTATACTTCTCCTGCTCTCTGCCAGTTTCTTTATGACAACCAAACGGGGTCATGTGGGACTGTCAGAAAGACAAGAAAGTTTATGCCAAAGTTCACAGGTGATGTCATTCCTCTCACAGATGCCTCCTCCAGTGACACACCTTCAGAAGACGACCTGGCCCAGGAACACCGCGAGAGGCATGTGCGAAGAAGGCGACGAAAGGGGCAGAAATACAAGCAGCTCGAGAAGTGTGGGAAACTGATAGCCCTGAAGTGGAAGGATAAGCGAGACGTCCACCTGCTTTCCACCGTCCACACAGGTGCCCAGGTGGATTCTGGCAAAATCCACTACCGAACCAGGAAGACAATCTACAAGCCCGACATGGTAGTGGACTACACCAAAAACATGCGCCTGGTGGACAAGTCTGACTGTCAGCTGTCAGGTGTTGAGTGTCTGAGGAAGACTGTGAAGTGGTATCACAAGCTCTTCCTCCACCTAGTTGACATAACGATGCTGAACGCCTACAACTTGTGGTTGGTGAAGAAGGATATGGCCCCAAACCAGAAGCTGAAATTCCGGGAGTTCGTGTACAACGTCTCCTACCAACTCCTGGAGAAGTATGCCACCACCACTCACAGACGTACGGCATGGCGTGGGGATCACGTTCCTGACCGCATCCAGCTGGGTGTCGAAAGACACTACACAACCAACACCGAGCTGATTGGCACTCGTCACAGGCAGGTGCAGTGCACCGTCTGCAGCTCCAGTGTGAGGAAACCCCATGTGACCAAAAGAGTCACCTCAATGTGCGCCGAGTGCAAAGTTGCACTCTGCCTGGGTGACTGCTTCAGGGACTACCACACCTTCAAGAACTACTGAGTGTCGGCCCCTGCCCTGCCCTGCCCTGCCCTGGACTCGCCCCGTGCCCTGCCCTGGACTCGCCTCCTGCCCTGCCCTGCCCTGGACTCGCGCCCTACCTTACCTGACCTGACCTAATTGATCACGCTACCTCATAATGTAACATATATATTATATAATGTATAAGTTCCAAAGATGTCCCTGTGATATAGCTTTTACATTATATAATTGTATGTTTCATTATTTAGTTTATAAGTTTCAAAGATTTACATGTAATATGCCTTATTTTTTTAGTATATCAATATATATGTTTGTTATTAGCCTAAGTAATGTGTATATAATTATTTTCTTACCTCAAATGAATTGTACAAAAATAAATATGTTTCAATAAATCATGTCAAACCTACTATGATAATAAAATAAAACAATAAAAAAAGAAAAAAAGAAAACAAGGTCATGTCATTGTATTCTTACAATATGATATATTCTATGAATATTTCATATTGTTTGAATACAATGGCATGATCTTGTAAAAAAAAAAATTTATAAAATTTTTCTAGACAATATAAAACCTTCCCCATAACCCCCTCCTGGATTCGATCCCACTACCCTACGACACTTTGAGTTTTCCAGTCCGCGACCTTACCAACCATGCCACAGGAGCTCATACCAAATATCACTCAAAACTTCGTGTGTACAATCGAAATGACAATATACAAAAAAAAATGAATTATCCCACCAATTTACGTTTGTAAATTGATGGGATTATCAATTATATCATGCCAAGGTTTATAATAGTTTGTCTCTGTCAAGAATTAGTAATTATATAACTTTATTCTGTCAAAAATTGCCCAAACACTCAGCAAAATTGCCCCTCTCAGTGTGACTCCACTCATTTTCACACGGTCAGGCGGTCACGAGGTGACCCTTGCCGCTCCTTGATTCTCCAGCTACAGCAGCTCTGTCTGGGAACAAAATTGGTATAAATACAATAATGGATAAATTATCTTAACAAATACATTTGTATTGTATAATATTGTAAATAAAAATGAATAATAACTGTGTGGGTGTCGAAAATTGCTCAACCAGCTTTCTTATGTCTCGCCTACGCGCGTATATTGGATTATACATAGTCATGACTGTCATACAAATAATTGCAGTAGGTCTCGAATATACATTTAGATTGCATATTACTTCGAAATAAATAAGTAAACGTTTCTCTGGTGGCAATCTACCCTTTCGCAGGTGTAAGGAGACACCAGTCTATATTTAGCCCTCTATCACAACAGGCAATCTGCCTGTGTTGACTCAGCACCGTCGCTGGTGGTCTATAAATATAGTACTTTATTTACAGTCAATGGCCTACATGTTTCTGTGGTACTTCACATGTGTCTAAAATGCAATGTCTGCTTGCATAAAAATGCAATTCTGAAGTCCATTTATATGTACGACATACGCATGTCTCAGTTTCTCTCTCTCTCTCTCTCTCTCTCTCTCTCTCTCTCTCTCTCTCTCTCTCTCCTCTCCATTCCTGACTCATGTTATTGTAGACCTGTTGATGGCAACGAACACCAGCCATCTGGTAGACATAAGGGTCAAAATACCAAACATCAATACGCCTGGGGCGCCTCCACAATTATCACTAAGCTGGTTATCTATCTAGAGATCTGCCTGACTTTCATCTCTCCACGACTCACTCACTCACTGCACCCCTGCATGCCTCCCTCCCACCCACCCACCCACCCCCAACCCCCCCTTTCAGGCTTCCGTCTGCTAGAAACACATTCACAATTTGCGTAAATATCGCATCAATTGGGCTATATGCGGTATATTCCTTGTTATATGGGACGCCTACATATGTACACGTCTTTATTATAGCATGAGAGTGCTCTAAATACAAGATTGACGTGATATTTATGGCGTAACACACCCTCTCCCCCTTTCATTCCCACCACAACTCACTCACACCTTGGTTCACGCATAGAAACTCATTGATAATGTGCGTAAATATCGCATGAATTGGTTTATATGCGGTATATATTTTGATATATGGCACGTATACATACGTACAAGTCTGTATTATAGCGTGACAGTGCTCTACGTACAAGATATACGTGATATGTATGGCGTAAACCACACTCTCAGCTCATAAATTGCCGCCAAACCTCCAACACATCTTCATTCCCCGCCTAAATATTCTCTTATAATTCCCTTATATATTGCAATTTTTGGTCACTATGAGGCATATTCATTGTTATATGGGTGCCCTACACATGTATACATACTCTAAATAGCCTAAAAGGGCTCGAAAAAGGAGATATACGTGATAATACGCGGTAACCCACCCCCTCCTCCCTCTCCTTCTATCCCCTGCGCGCGTAAATATTCGGCAGGGAAATCTCGCCGCTCGATGACAATCTAGCCGCGCGGTGCCATTCGCTCCACATTTTTCAACTACGGACCGTTCCCCTACCCCCCCCAGACATTTTTTGGGGAGTCAAATATATATGGGCCGATGCACGCAAACATTCCCTACACGATGATGTACTTTTTATCGAAATTGGCAATAGGTCCCAAAATCATCATAGGTGCGCACAGTCTTACCCTGTAGAAAACCCCCTGTGCGCCGCGGAGAGGTTAATTGTGTTAGTGTTAGATTAGATGAGTTTAGATTAATTTAGATTGGGCTTTTGTAAAATTAGTATAAGGTTTGATTACGATACAGTGGCTGCTCTGAGTTTGGCTGTATCAGAGTGCGGCCATTTTAATTTGAAGCCAAAACAAACACAAACACACACACCGATGACATCATAATCTTGTAAGGAAACTAACAACAGTTATATAATTTACGTTGCCTATAAGTTACCTTGCCGGTATGTATATTTTACTGATTGATTGACATACTTCTTTACTTCACACACTTAGATAACAAACACAAATTATTTTAGAAAATATATTGAAAATATAAACAAACACATTAAACATGGGCAATATACACCCAGGAAGTTTTGGGAATTCTCCAAATATACGAGGTAGTAACTTTGAAATGAAATCATAAACTTTTGATTGCCTGAAGGAAGAAAGAATAAAAGTGGGTATAAAATTAAACGATATCGAATGGCATGCAAGGGAATGAAGTTCCCGAAAAGGGACTTCAGTCCTGACGTTTTTCTTGATTTACAGTGTGCTGGCTTAATAATCCAGAAGGTTTAATAGCCTCTGTAGTCCTATTTTAACTAACTAACGACTATGAATGGCATGAACTAAATGTTGGACGAATACAATATTTAGTAAACTTGGTCGTTTGACTTGTATACAGGTTCTTGCAGTTTAGGTATGTCCTACAAACTGGCAGCACATGTTGCCAATTGCCACTAAATACACGAGACTGTACGTGTTAAACGGTCAACATTACCCAAATAGTCTGAATATCGCGTCAAGTTGGTGGTATAAATATATAAAATAAACCTTGTCTCTTAGTTTGTCATCACTCTTTTCCCTCTCATTGCCCGTTTTTAGTCAGGATATTTATTACTGTCTTATAGTTTCCTAATTATCCTGTATTTTGATGATTCAAGAGTAATTGACACTGGGTTTAAGAAGCACTGGGCTACGTCATCGTATGTTGTAGTCCATGGTCAAGGAACCGAATAGTTCCCTTCAATTTCGATTTGAAAATCAATTGTAATAACTATTTAGAGTTTAACATGTATTTTTTTAGGATTATGTAAACTACAATAGCCTGCATAATAATTAACACAATGTATTTATCTACTAATGTATTTTTTTTAAATACATTATCTTACAAACATGAACTAGCTACTCATCTGTTTTGCTTAATGTCGAAGTCTCGAATTCAACATTAATTATTTCTTGATATTTGTATCCATAAACAATATTGCAAATATGGCTACCAACCAACGGAGTCAAAGTAATTATCGTCAGCGCTAGATTGATTCAAATTAATGGAAACATTTTAGTGATTGGAAATTTAAGGTGTTTTGAATCTAAATGCAGCAATCTCCCAACCCCCTAAGCCTACCCCCGTCTCTCACTATCATTACCCATCATCATTCCTCCCGGCAGTAATCCAATAATGCTCCTTTGGTTCCCGTCCCTCACTCTCCACCCTCATCATCCCTTACAATCACTTCATTACCATTATGAATCGTTCACTCTAAAATAACAAATGGGAAATATATGCTTTTGTCAGTCTTTTGGAACACATTTATGATAGTTATAATAAATATATTTGACGATAAATGGTAAACCAGTGATGTTTTCTAAAATGAATTCAAATTCATAATCCCAACATGCATACCAGTTAAGTTACAATAACAAATGCCATATTGCAAACATGTTTTTATTTTGTATTTCATTGCGTTGCTATTATTTTATTATTTCCATAATTATGTGAAGCACATTTCACCATGCTTCGCTTTGTCCTTCCTGTCCTTTGCTTAACGGCAATTGATCTCCTCCATTTCTTTACTTTGGTTTTATTCCTATGTATTGTTTCTCTTTCTCTCTCTCTCTCTCTCTCTCTCTCTCTCTCTCTCTCTCTCTCTCTCTCTCTCTCTCTCTCTCTCTCTCTCTCTGTTTTTATGTTATTAGTATTATTTATTTATTTATTTTTTATAAACCCATATTCCCCCTTGTTTAGTTCCATATTTCGGTACGATTTTAGTTACTGGACACCTATTTGACAGGTACCACCCAAGATTTAATACATATTTTGTTTCGGTTTCCACGCATCCAACACCAAGCTATACCTTTTTCTGGTCCGGTATTAGTATTGAAAACGATATAATAACTTTTTAAATGTGGTTTACGACGAGAATAAAACAGCGCGTGTGTGCCGAAAATCGGCGGCGGGAGTCCGTCGTCGCTTCGGATCGTCGCGGTTTGTTTACCCAGGACGCTCGAGGTGACGGCCAGCTGTTTTACTTGCCCCCTGCTGGCCACATATATGACGATTATTATAATTCACGGGTGGGGGGGGGGGGGTCCTGTATCCCACGGCCTATAACGCAAGTCTTGATCAAAAAATGGACCCAAGCTTAGCAATTTGAAGTCGACCGCCAAGGCGGGACCGGGAAGTCACTCCGAGCGTAAAGTAAACAAAGCGACGCTACTTCCACGAACGCAACCGTGTTGTCTTTATATTTCGTCTCATATTATCATTATTAAAGTGTCCCCATTGTTTTTTTAGTGTTTCGTACACCAGTAAAGGGTGTAGCTTGGTGTTGGATGCGTGGAAACCGAAAACAAATATGTATTAAATCGTTGGCGGTACCTGTAAAATAGGTGTTCAGTAACTAAAATCGTACCCATATTTCTTTCAGTTGCTTATCGTTTTTCTTACCTCCACTTCGTATTATCTGTTTATAGGTGAAATTAATGTTGGTTTGGATTAGGACACAACAATGCCTCAGAGAGAGGAGGGATGAGTGACTGAACGATAAGTAGCTTTAAATGAGATGGTATATTACGTTGCAATTATATTATAAATATTATTAGAAAATTGAACAAATATAATTGGGTCAGTGGGCGTGCTTATGCAACCTCTTATCCCTTTGATTCTTCCAGGTTTTTGCAATGAATAATAAGATCCTCCACTGTTAGTCAGAATGTTATTAAAATGCTCTCATTATACTGAAATAGTTTAATATGTTGCATACATACTATCCACAGCATGTCACCCAACATTCACGTCACCCGTTGCATTTCAACCACTGCATTGCTCCCACTGCTCTTGAAGGGGGTAGTGGTTATTTCTGGGTCTATTCATTGATTAATTCACTATATTTATAATGTCTTCGCTAGACCTCCATCAATATGTAACGACACCTCCTAGACCCCTCTTCCAGATAAATTTGTACATGTTTCAATATGACCGGTTCATCTTAATATTACAGGCTCGCTGTCGCTCGCCAGGCCAATATCGACGCATAAATAGCACGAACAGTCTTATAATTGAGAACGAAATCAGGCAAGAGTGGTTAAAATCGCTAAACTAATAAGTCGAACGTCATATAATCTGAAAACTAATAGGGCTTAACACGAGGGAGAAGGGGGTCCAGAAAAAACAACCATCCTCCCTTAAACTAATTGACCGTATTAGGGAGGGAGAGGTCATCCAGCCTGGCCCACCTGACCCGGCCTGTGCCTCACTAGGCCAGCCTCTGCCAGCCAGCCTTGTGTGTAGACAGGGAAGGAAAGTACAAACCGGTCTAGCTCGAGGTACAGACGAGGTGTATCCCTGACATTACTTGTTGTTTATGGATATACTAATTTAATTGAGCTTGTTTTCCAAAATATTCCATGTTAATCATACTTCAGATTTATACCAATCTTATTTTTTCGTTCTCTCTCTCTCTCTCTCTCTCTCTCTCTCTCTCTCTCTCTCTCTCTCTCTCTCTCTCTCTCTCTCTCTCATATTTTTGTTATTTTTTTTAGCTTCACTTGAAAACAAATGTTGGTTAGGTGAACATATCTATATACAATAGTTTAATTGGAAAGCAAAGAGCGTTATGACTCATTTTATACCCTTATATTCTTTCTTAATCCCCTTTACTCTGTTATCCATATTATATCGTTTATGTTTATATTGTTTTTCTTTGTTTTTCAGAAGTTAGCCACTTCAGCCAAACAGTTACGGTAATATTTGATGTAATTACGTCCAAACAATTGTTTTTATCGTAGAGAAATGTAAATCAGAATCGTTGATTGTCTAGATGTAACTCAAACGAAATATCTGATTGATAGGCATAAGGGGGGTGACCTGCTTTTTTATCTCATATTCTCCTTTTCCTATCTCCGGCTTGTATCTATTCGGCCCCATTCAGCCTACTGTTTTAAGACGTTTATCCCCATCCAAGTGTCGATTTCTTCCTGGCGAGCGAAAGCGAGCTAGCATTATATGGAGAAATCCGGCTTCGCCGGAGAAATTTTTCTATCGAAAAATTTAAAAATTTAACCTACTGTAAAAAACATTAAAAAACAAATCGACACCTGGAAGGGGATAAACGTCTTGAAACAGTAGGGTGAATGGGGCCGAATGGATATAAGCCAGAGGAAGAGAGAAAAGGAGATAAAAAAGGCAGGTCACCCCCCTTAAGGGGAGGGTTTTAGTGTGTTCCCTAGATCTCCATCAAGCTTTAAGGGGAGGTATTTAGTTTGATCCCTAGACCTCCATCAAGCTTTAAGGGGAGGGTTTTAGTGTGTTCCCTAGATCTCCATCAAGCTTTAAGGGGAGGTATTTAGTTTGTTCCCTAGACCTCCATCAAGCTTTAAGGGGAGGTATTTAGTTTGTTCCCTAGATTCAGGCTTTAAGGGGAGGTATTTAGTTTGTTCCCTAGATTCAGGCTTTAAGGGGAGGTATTTAGTTTGTTCCCTAGACCTCCATCAAGCTTTAAGGGGAGGTATTTAGTGTGTTCCCTAGACCTCCATCAAGCTTTAAGGGGAGGTATTTAGTGTGTTCCCTAGATCTCCATCAAGCTTTAAGGGGAGGTATTTAGTTTGTTCCCTAGACCTCCATCAAGCTTTAAGGGGAGGTATTTAGTGTGTTCCCTAGACCTCCATCAAGCTTTAAGGGGAGGTATTTAGTGTGTTCCCTATATCTCCATCAAGCTTTAAGGGGAGGTATTTAGTTTGTTCCCTAGACCTCCATCAAGCTTAAAATTACACCCCCTTGAGTCCCTTTCAAGATAAATTTGTACATTTTTCGGTAGAAAAATGTCCCGGCCGAAGACCGGTTCCTCTTAAATTACAGGCTCGCTATCGCTCGCCAGGATAAAATTGACACCTGAATGGCACGAAAGGTCTTAATATGGGGTGAAAGTTCTTAAAATCGCTAAACTAATGGGGCAAACGTTTTATAATATCAAAAGCAATGGGGCTAAACATGAGGGAGAAAGGGGTCAAGAAAAAAGTCCCTCAAGTGGAGATATCCCCTTAAATAACACCCTAGACCACCAAATAGATAAATGTTTTTTGGTACAACAATGTCCCGGCCGAAGGCCAGTTCCTCTTAAATTACAGGCTCGCTGTCGCTTGCCAGGAAAAAAAATGGCACCTAGGCCTAAATGGCACGAAAGGTCTTAAAATGTACAAAAATGGTGTGAACGTTCTTAAAAATGCTAATCTAATTGGGCGAACATCTTAACATTTCAAAAGCAAAGGGGCTAAACATGAGGGAGAAAGGGGTCCAGAAAAACAAATCATCCAGCGTAAATCTGTTGTTAACCCCTACTGTACCGACGACGTCTTCTTAATTATATTCTAGCTATATTCAGACGACTTTGTGCAGTTTATATTCAAGCTATATTCAGACGACTTTGTGCAGTTTATATTCTAGCTATATTCAGACGACTTTGTGCAGTTTATATTCTAGCTATATTCAGACGACTTTGTGCAGTTTATATTCTAGCTATATTCAGACGACTTTGTGCAGTTTATATTCTAGCTATATTCAGACGACTTTGTGCAGTTTATATTCTAGCTATATTCAGACGACTTTGTGCAGTTTATATTCTAGCTGTATTCAGACGACTTTGTGCAGTTTATATTCTAGCTATATTCAGACGACTTTGTGCAGTTTATATTCTAGCTATATGCAGACGACTTTGTGCAGTTTATATTCTAGCTATATTCAGATGACTTTGTGCAGTTTAAATTCTAGCTATATTCAGACGACTTTGTGCAGTTTATATTCTAGCTATATTCAGACGACTTTGTGCAGTTTATATTCTAGCTATATTCAGACGACTTTGTGCAGTTTAAGAAGGATGTGTGGTAGCAAATAGGGTTAAGGGGGGTCACCTGCTGTTTGTTATTTATGTCCTTTTCCCTATTTCTCTGGCTTGTATCCATTCGGCCCCATTCAGCCAACTATTTTAAGACGTTTATCCCCATCTAGGTGTCGATTTCTTCCTGGCGAGCGATAGCGAGCCAGCATTATATGAAGAAATCCGGCTTCACCGGAGATTTTTTTCTATCGAAAAATGTACAAATTTAGCCTGCTGTCAAACAAAACTAAAAAATATGCTGGCTCGCTACCGCTCACCAGTAAAAAAATGACACCTGGATGGGGATAAACATCTTAAAACAGTAGGCTGAATGGGGCCAAATGGATACAAGCCAGAGAAAGATAGAAAAGGACAGAACCAAAACAGGTCAGCCCCCTTAAGTGACATAGTTCGAAGCCTGGTAATTACTAAGAGGTCCTTTATAAACTGCATACAATCTTATAATAGTTGCTAGAATATAATGAAAAGATGTTACCGGAAATGAAGGGGTTAATCACCTCAGTTAATGATTACGTTCAATGGGCTAAGTAATTAATCTTTCTATTGGCTTTATTTATGCAATGCTCCTTTTCTTTTTGTTTCAGGTCTTTTCGTTAAATCTTCATCTGTCTGTCTCTCTCTCTCTCTCTCTCTCTCTCTCTTACATTCGTTTCCTTGGTCAGGTTTTTCACCACTAACTTTCTGCTCCTCATTTTTCTCCCGCCATTATTTTGTTTTTTTCTTTCTACGTATCCTCTTCTCACTCTCTCTCTCTCCTTGATTGGCTAGTTTTTATTTCCTTATTCTCTCACATTTGTTTCTATATTAATTTTCTTTTCTTCCGGGTTTAGTTTTCATCCTAAGCTTTCTGGCATTTCTCCATTTGATTTCTTTTGTATCATTGTTTTGCTATTACAAGGTGACCTTATTCACCTTAGGATGGATGAAGTTGGAGGATTCAAAGCTATCCCCATCAACCCTTTCAAACCCAATGTTGTGTTAAAGCGATGTCCCCATGGTTCTTCAATGTTTATGTAGATGGAGTCATTATATAAATTTAAGTAAGAGCAGTGGATGTTGGTGTACCCATGATAAGGGAAGGGAGTGAGTGGAATTTGCCTGTGCTGTTGTTTGCTGATAATACAGTTCGGATGAGTGATAATGTGTGGGAGTTGCAGGGCCTAGTAAATATCTATTGAACTGTGTGTGAGTAACGGAACCTGAAGGTAAAATATGCAGGGAAGAGTAAGGTTATGGTCTTTAAAGGGGGTGCAGTCACTGAGGTGAGGTTGAATGTTCATGACGTGTTTATCATAGCTTGCTCTACCTCTCTATGAAGTTTTTATAATAGCTTGCTCTACCTCTCTATGATGTGTTTATCATAGCTTGCTCTACCTCTCCATGACGTGGTTATCATAGCTTGCTCTACCTCTCCATGACGTGTTTATAATAGCTTGCTCTACCTCTCTATGATGTGTTTATCATAGCTTGCTCTACCTCTCCATGACGTGGTTATCATAGCTTGCTCTACCTCTCCATGACGTGTTTATAATAGCTTGCTCTACCTCTCTATGACGTGTTTATCATAGCTTGCTCTACCTCTCCATGACGTGTTTATAATAGCTTGCTCTACCTCTCTATGTTGTGGTTATCATAGCTTGCTCTACCTCTCTATGATGTGTTTATCATAGCTTGCTCTACCTCTCTATGATGCGTTTATCATAGCTTGCTCTACCTCTATGATGTGTTTATCATAGCTTGCTCTACCTCTCCATGACGTGTTTATAATAGCTTGCTCTACCTCTCTATGATGTGTTTATCATAGCTTGCTCTACCTCTCAATGACGTGTTTATAATAGCTTGCTCTACCTCTCTATGATGTGTTTATCATAGCTTGCTCTACCTCTCCATGACGTGTTTATAATAGCTTGGCTACCTCTCTATGATGTGTTTATCATAGCTTGCTCTACCCCTCTATGTTGTGGTTATCATAGCTTGCTCTACCTCTCCATGACGTGTTTATAATAGCTTGCTCTACCTCTCTATGATGTGGTTATCATAGCTTGCTCTACCTCTCTATGATGTGTTTATCATAGCTTGCTCTACCTCTCTATGATGTGTTTATCATAGCTTGCTCTACCTCTCAATGACGTGTTTATAATAGCTTGCTCTACCTCTCTAGGACGTGGTTATCATAGCTTGCTCTACCTCTCTAGCACGTGTTTATCATAGCTTGCTCTAACTCTCTATGATGTGTTTATCATAGCTTGCTCTAACTCTCTATGATGTGGTTATCATAGCTTGCTCTACCTCTCTATGATGTGTTTATCATAGCTTGCTCTACCTCTCTATGATGTGTTTATCATAGCTTGCTCTACGTCTCTATAATGTGTTTATCATAGCTTGCTCTACCTTTCTAAGTTGTATTTATCATAGCTTGCTCTACCTCTCTATGTTGTGGTTATCATAGCTTGCTCTAACTCTCTATGACGTGTTTATCATAGCTTGCTCTACCTCTCCATGACGTGGTTATCATAGCTTGCTCTAACTCTCTATGATGTGTTTATCATAGCTTGCTCTAACTATCTACGATGTGTTTATCATAGCTTGCTCTACCTCTCTATGATGTGTTTATCATATCTTGCTCTAACTCTCTATGATGTGTTTATCATAGCTTGCTCTAACTCTCTATGATGTGGTTATCATTGCTTGCTCTACCTCTCTATGATGTGTTTATCATAGCTTGCTCTACCTCTCTATGATGTGTCTGTCATAGCTTGCTCTAACTCTCCATGACGTGTTTATCATAGCATGCTCTACCTCTCTATGATGTGTTTATCATAGGTTGCTCTACCTCTCCATGACGTGTTTTTCATAGCTTGCTCTAACTCTCTATGACGTGTTTATCATAGCTTGCTCTAACTCTCCATGACGTGGTTATCATAGCTTGCTCTACCTCACTATGATGTGTTTATCATAGCTTGCTCTACCTCTCTATGACATGTTTAGCATAGCTTGCTCTAACTCTCTATGATGTGTTTATCATAGCTTGCTCTAACTCTCTATGATGTGTTTATCATAGCTTGCTCTAACTCTCTATGATGTGTTTATCATAGCTTGCTCTACCTCTCTATGATGTGTTTATCAATCCATCACACCAAGCCACCCATCAAACCAAGCCAACCCTTCACACCAAGCCAACCCATCACACCAAGCCAACCTATCACACCAAGCCAATCCATCACACCAACCCCTCCATCACTCCACGCCAATTCATCACACCAATCCAATCCATCACACCAAGCCACCCATCATACCAAGCCAATCCATCACACCAAGCCACCCATCACACCAAGCCCATCCATCACACCAAGCCAATCCATCACACCACGCCAATCCTTTCCCACACACCCCCATCACACCTACCCATTAATCATCACTCACTAGGTGGGGGATTGTGGCACACTGCATTTACCTACCTAGCTAATGTATCTATCTACACCTATTTCACCCTAGCTAATGTACCTACTACACCTAACTATTGCTGTATGTCACGCCCCCCCACCCATTCCATCTCAACAAGCCACCCATCACACCAAGCTACCCATCACACCAAGCCACCCATCACACGAAGCCAATCCATCACACCAAGCCAATCCATCACACCAAGCCAATCCATTACACCAAGCCAATCCATTACACCAAGCCAATCCATCACACCAAGCCAATCCATCACACCAAGCCCTTCCACTCCAGTACCAACCCCTCCATACACCTGATCGGATCTACGACTCGACCAGGACACACCTGGTCGGATCTACGACCCGACCACCACTCCAGCACCATACCCCTCCCTACACCTGATCGGATCTACGACTCGACCAGGACACACCTGGTCGGATCTACGACCCGACCACCACTCCAGCACCATACCCCTCCATACACCTGATCGGATCTACGACCCGACCACCACTCCAGCACCATACCCCTCCATACACCTGATCGGATCTACGACTCGACCAGTACACACCTGGTCGTATCTACGACCCGACCACCACTCCAGCACCATACCCCTGGGGCCATACACCTGATCGGATCTACGACTCGACCAGGACACACCTGGTCGGATCTACGACCCGACCACCACTCCAGCACCATACCCCTCCATACACCTGATCGGATCTACGACTCGACCAGGACACACCTGGTCGGATCTACGACCCGACCACCACTCCACCACCATACCCCTCCATACACCTGATCGGATCTACTACCCAACCAGGACACACCTGGTCGGATCTACGACCCAACCAGGTTACATATCCCACCCAGGTGATCAGCCTTGGTCAGGAAGGTACACCAAGTATCCCACAATTAAATGCAATTAACTTGGTATTGGTGACCAGTTGATCAGTTCCGGTCAGCCAAACCATCATACTAAGCCACCCATCACACCAAGCCATCTATCATACCCTTCCATCACACACCAGGTGGGGGTTTGTGGCACACTGAGGGGTCTGGGCCTCAATGTGCCACAACTCCCCAATCCATCACACTAAGCCAAGCCATCACACCAAGCCACCCATCACACCAAGCCACCCATCACACCAAGCCAACCCATCACACCAAGCCAATCCATCATACCAAGCCAACCCATCATACCAAGCTGTAAATACACCTGATCGGATCTACGCCTCGACCAGGACACACCTGGTCGGATCTACGACCCGACCACCACTCCAGCACCATACCCCTCCAAACACCTGATCGGATCTACGACTCGACCAGGACACACCTGGTCGGATCCACGACCCGACCACCACTCCAGCACCATACCCCTCCATACACCTGATCGGATCTACGACTCGACCAGGACACACCTGGTCGGATCTACGACCCGACCACCATTCCAGCACCATACCCCTCCATACACCTGATCGGATCTACGACTCGACCAGGACACACCTGGTCGGATCCACGACCCGACCACCACTCCAGCACCATACCCCTCCATACACCTGATCGGATCTACGACCCAACCAGGACACACCTGGTCGGATCTACGACCCAACCAGGACACACCTGGTCGGATCTACGACCCAACCAGGTTACATATCCCACCCAGGTGATCAGCCTTGGTCAGCAAGGTACACCAAGTATCCCACAATTAAATGCATTTGACCAGTTGATCAGTTCCGGTCAGCCAATCCATCATACCAAGCCACCCATCACACCAAGCCATCTGTCATACCCTTCCATCACACATCAGGTGGGGGTTTGTGGCACACTGAGGGATCTGGGCTTCAATGTGCCACAACTCCCCAATCCATCACACTAAGCCATTCCATCACACCAAGCCACCCATCACACCAAACCACCCCTCACACCAAGCCAATCCATCACACCAAGCCACCCGTCACACCAAGTCAATCCATCACACGAAGCCACCCATCACACCAAGACAACCCTTCACACAAAGCCAACCCATCACACCAAGCCAATCCATCATACCAAGCCAATCCATCACACCAAGCCACCCATCACACCAAGCCACCCATCACACCAAGCCCATCCATCACACCAAGCCAATCCATCACACCAAGCCACCCATCACACCAAGCCACCCATCACACCAAGCCCATCCATCACACCAAGCCAATCCATCACCAAGCCACCCATCACACCACGCCAATCCATTCCAACACACCCCCATCACACCTACCCATCAATCATCACTCACTAGGTGGGGGATTGTGGCACACTGCATCTACCTACCTAGCTAATGTATCTATCTACACCTATTTCACCCTAGCTAATGTACCTACTACACCTATCTATTGCTGTATGCCACGCCCCCCTACCCCTTCCATCTCAACAAGCCACCCATCACACCAAGCCACCCATCACACGAAGCCAATCCATCACACCAAGCCACCCATCACACCAAGGCAATCCATCATACCAAGCCAATCCATCACACCAAGCCAATCCATCACACCAAGCCAATCCATCACACCAAGCCCTTCCACTCCAGCACCATACCCCTCCATACACCTGATCGGATCTACGCCTCGACCAGGACACACCTGGTCGGATCTACGACCCGACCACCATTCCACCACCATACCCCTTCATACACCTGATCGGATCTACGACTCGACCAGGACACACCTGGTCGGATCTACGACCCGACCACCACTCCAGCTCCATACCCCTCCATACACCTGATCGGATCTACGACTCGACCAGGACACACCTGGTCGACAGCACCATACCCCTCCATACACCTGATCGGATCTACGACCCAACCAGGACACACCTGGTCGGATCTACGACCCAACCAGGTTAAATATCCCACCCAGGTGATCAGCCTTGGACAGCAAGGTACACCAAGTATCCCAGTTGATCAGTTCCGGTCAGCCAATCCATCATACCAAGCCACCCATCACACCAAGCCATTTATCATACCCTTCCATCACACACCAGGTGGGGGTTTGTGGCACACTGAGGGGTCTGGGCCTCAATGTGCCACAACTCCCCAATCCATCACACTAAGCCAATCCATCATACCAAGCCACCCATCACACCAAGCCAATCCATCACAACAAGCCACCCATCACACCAAGCCAATCCATCACACCAAGCCAATTTACCCTCTCCGACATATGACGCAATTTTGAGCCTAATTAGGGATACTTTAAAGCCTTTATTACCATCAGGGTTTTTTACAAACCTTTATTTTAGTTACTTCAACCTCTGCAGTTGTCTTTGAGTTAGATGTGGGCAGAAAACTAATTTTTGGAGAGGTAATTATAAGAGTGAGAGAACTCTATTTCTTATTGCTAATCTGGCAACCTCTGCGTCATATATGTCTGAAGGGGTTAATCACACCAAGCCACCCGTCACACCAAGTCAATCCATCACACCAAGCCAATCCATCACACCAAGCCAATCCATCACACCAAGCCACCCATCACACCAAGCCATCTATCATACCCTTCCATCACACACTAGGTGGGGGTTTGTGGCACACTGAGGGGTCCGGGCCTCAATGTGCCACAACTCCCCAATCCATCACACCAAGCCATCCATCACACCAAGCCACCCATCACACCAAGCCAATCCATCACACCAAGCCACCCATCACACCAAGCCAACCCTTCACACAAAGCCAAACCCATCACACCAAGCCAATCCATCACACCAAGCCACCCATCACACCAAGCCACCCATCACACCAAGCCAATCCATTCCAACACACCCCTATCACACCTACCCATCAATCATCACTCACTAGGTGGGGGATTGTGGCACACTGCATCTACCTACCTAGCTAATGTATCTATCTACACCTATTTCACCCTAGCTAATGTACCTACTACACCTATCTATTGCTGTATGCCACGCCCCCCCCCCCCCACCCCTTCCATCTCAACAAGCCACCCATCACACCAAGCCAATCCATCACACCAAGCCAATCCATCACACCAAGCCAATCCATCATACCAAGCCAATCCATCACTTCAAGCCAATCCATCACACCAAGCCAGCCCATCACACCAAGCCAATCCATCACACCAAGCCAGTCCAATCCATCACACCCTTCCACTCCAGCACCATACCCCTCCATACACCTGATCGGATCTATGACTCGACCAGGACACACCTGGTCGGATCTACGACCCGACCACCACTCCAGCACCATACCCCTCCATACACCTGATCGGATCTATGACCCGACCACCACTCCAGCACCATACCCTTCCATACACCTGATCGGATCTACGACTCGACCAGGACACACCTGGTCGGATCTACGACCCGACCACCACTCCAGCACCATACCCCTCCATACACCTGATCGGATCTACGACCCAACCAGGACACACCTGGTCGGACCTACGACCCGACCACCACTCCAGCACCATACCCCTCCATACACCTGATCGGATCTACGACCCAACCAGGACAGACCTGGTCGGATCTACGACCCGACCACCACTCCAGCACCATACCCCTCCATACACCTGATCGGATCTACGACCCAACCAGGACAGACCTGGTCGGATCTACGACCCGACCAGGTTACATATCCCACCCAGGTGATCAGCCTTGGTCAGCATGGTACACCAAGTATCACACAATTAAGTGCAATTAACTTGGTATTGGTGACCAGTTGATCAGTTGCGGTCAGCCAGTCCCACCTGGTGATCACTCCAGGTCAGCTAGGGACACCAGTCATCACCCAGTTAAGGGCAGCAACTTGGTGTTATTCCCAACAGGTAATGAAACACTACTTCGCAAGGGACACCATTCATCACCCAGTTAAGGGCAGCAACTGGATTTGTTCATCATCGGATGATTAGTCCGGGTCAGAATTCGGTGGTCACCTAACCAGTTAACATGTTGTAGACTCTCCCTCAAGAGGCTCGAACTACAGACCTAGCGGTGAGAGGTAGTAGTTGTACTCAACACGCTAGCGTCAACTGGCTGATATTATCAATGTTAATGGGTCTATTTAAGCATAGTTTGTTATTATTATTACTTATATGTCTATCTATTGCCAGACGGACTGATCACCGAGGGGGTAGCCGCTAATGAATCTCATCCATGTATTGGCGTAAATTATTATAAATATTTTGTTTAACTATTATATTATGGATTATCTGTTTTGAGTATAATTATTCGTAGGTACTCTTGTTTTTTATAGTTATATATGTGTTTATGTTATATTTGATTTTATGGTTTATTTATGTATTTATCAATATATAAATACTGATTTCCTACACCTTTTCAATATTATATCCATCCAACTATATATTACTACTAAACGAAACGTGTTGCAGCAATAAATATCTGGATAACAATATATTATAAAAACATAAACACGGGAAATATCTATAAATCGTAAATAATTCTGTTCCACATCCTATATGTTTGCAAGGAATACAAAGAGTATTTCCATGTTATTAATAATATATATTTCCCAAGAGCATCTGTTAGCGCTCATGATTTAACAATCTCTCCTTCACATTGCAGAACTTCTGCTTATCAACATTTATGTATTCCCCGATCCACATATCTCTGAAACTCCCTTAAGTCATAATTAGTTTTACTAACTACTATTAGAAGATTTTATTCAGCTTAAAAAATGTCATCCCGCAATTAACAGGCTTCAAACTATCTCACACGCCACTTTCTACTACCACAGATCCGTCTTAAACTGCACATAATCGTCTCAATAAAGCTAGAATAAAAACAAAACAAAAATATGTCACCGGTACAGAAGGGGTTACATCCAGTTGAATAGATTTTTTTAAAGGCAAAACAACATGTTTATGTAAACTATGTATCTGGCTTCAAGGGATTTAATAATAATAATAATAATAATAATAATAATAATACTGACAATAATAACTTGTTAGGAATGAGGTTTGAACAAGGGACTCGGGATATAGAGTTCACACCGCTCCAGACAAGACAGTCCAGTATATTATTATCAACAACACGATAGTTTAACATATGATTCTTTGTCTTCAAATCACATTTATTTTCTTTCGTTCACAATATTTTGTATTCAATCGCTCCTCCGCAAAGAAAATTCATTATCAACGAGTTTACAGATTGACATTTGTTCATATTGAAAATCCTAAAAGCCTTTTTGTAGTAAATATAATATTAGTTAGTTAATGATAGAATAAATAATGCTTTAGCTTTAAATCTATATATACTGCTTAATGTTATTATAAAAGAAACTACGAAAAAGGTATAACTTATGTGACCATTTATTTAAAAACAAGTATTGCCTAACTAAATATATACTGTCTAGTGTACAATTTGTTCTGGCTATCACAATAAATTGATGATTGGCTAAAATAACAAAAATCAATTAGAGTCGTATTTAGAACACCTGTATAGTCTAATTATAGTAGTCTTATTATATAGTGAATGTCAGTAGTTTCGGAAATGTAACTGAGTGTAGAAACTAACACTTGGAAGATGTGCTCCAATTTTGGTGTAGACTGTGTTCTATAATGATCACAACATTATACTACACATTTGTCTGTTACCAATGTTAACATTTTCCACGGGTTTGTTGTCCATCATATTCTAACTTTTTAACTTGTGTGCAATAAATCTTGAATGACTTAACACTTATTAACAGCCCTCCCTTCAATGGCAGACATCAGAGGTGCAGTAGACCAGTGCTACATTTATAATGTGAATACTATCACGTGCTCAGGATGATAGAGCGGGTTACATTAGTTACAGACAACACTCATAACAACAGCCTTCCCAACATTACAGTAATATATAACATGAACCTCATACCTGTATATGTATAGTACACAACTAGGGTTATATAGGTGGAGTCACAGGCTGAATAAACCTATCCCAGAGATCCCCTGTGAAAATATTGTGAGAGCCAGTCTTTAAGGCATATGTTTGTATATATATTTGCTGTGTGTATGAAGGACACACTTTTACTTTAAAATTAATTACATAAACAGGTCAGACAAAACTGAGTGAGTTAGAAGAAACAGCCCCCCCCCCCACCACCACCCGAAAAACACCTATTCTGGCACCCTCTTAAAATGCATGCCAAGTATGGGTATTCTATCATAAAACTAAGGGAATTTGGCGGGGGGGGGGGTAGCGTTGCGTTGCCCCACGCCCGCCCCACTAAAAAGCTATTCTGGCACCCCCTTAGTATGCATGCCAAGCATGGCCTCTCCATCTTAATAACTGAGGGAGTTGGGGGCGCAGACCTCCCCCCCCCCCATCACTTCAACGAACTAAGCCGAATAAACAATCAAATAGTTTTGTTTGAAACACTGCTTTTCTATTGTTCTACAGTGGCGCTTGCAGTTTATTTAGATCAGTTGATTATAGTGCACCATACTGCCCAAGAGCAGCCCTTTGCAAATCCAAAGCTACAATCAAATAACGCTTACTGCTTGAATCATTGTCTGTTCCTTTCTCTGCAGTGGTGTTTGTGGCCCTGTTAGCTCAGTTGGTTAGAGCATCGTGCTGATAACGCGGATGTTTTTGTTGAGTTTTTGTTATTTGTATTCATCGTCGCTGGACAATAAACATATTTAGGTGTCGATTTGTTTCTGGCCGACCGATAGCGAGCCTAACATTTTAAACCTGGCCTTTGACCATGACATGTTTTTACTGAAAAAAATAAATAATTCCTTTGAAGGGGGTCTAGCTGGCGTTTTATATGTTATTGTATTTATTTATTATATTGGATATATACAGTATATGTATATGTATATATATATATATATATATATATATATATATATATATATATATATATATATATATATATATATATATATATATATATATACCTGTATATATATATTATATATACTGTATAAGTATTGCTGGAAGTTTGCTCTCATTCAACCTGTCCCAAAGAAGTTTGACCGCTCTCAACCCTCCAACTATCATCCAATTGCTCTCATCCCTTGAATCTTTAAAAATTTTGAAACTATTCTTGCATCCAAATTTTTAAGCATTTCTCTTTTCATAATCTACTCTCAGATCGCCAGTATGGCATCCTTAAGGGTCACTCTACTGGTGATCTCCTTTCATAATTATATTACTAACTCATGGTCAACGTCCTTTCGGAACTTCGGTGAGACCTTTTCTATTGCATAATTTGCATTAGACATATCGAAGGCCTTCCACAGAGTCTGGCACAATTCTTTAATTTCTAAACTACCCTCCTTCGATTTCTATCCCTCCATCTGTGCCTTTGTCTCTAATTTCCTTTCCGGCCATTCCATTGCTGCGATTGTGGACGGCCATCACTCACTTCCTCATCCTATCAACTCCAGTCTTCCTGAGGGCTCTGTCTTATCTCCCATTCTCTTTCTAATTTTCATAAGTGATATTCCCAACTGTACCTCCAGTCTCATCCATTCATACGCAGACGATTCTACCTTACACTACTCAATTAGTTTGCCAGCAATCCCTCAAATACAAACGAAATGAAGCCATGCAACACTTATCTGCTGATCTAACTACTATTTCCAATTGGGGCAGAGAAAACCTTGTTACCTTTAATGCTTCCAAAACCAAATTTATTCATCTTACTACCCGTTTGGAACTTCCAGTGGACTATCCCTTTCACTTCAACAATACAAAAATCAATCCTTCATCTTCCCTCAATCTTCTCGGGGTCTCCTTTTCTTCTGCTCCCACTTGGAAGGACCATATTACCAGTCTTGCTAAGGCAGCCTCCCAGAAGCTGGGTGTGCTCAACCGCCTCAAGGGGTTCTTTACCCCTGCGCAGCTTCTGGCTCTGTACAGGGGCACAGTGCATCCTTGTATTGAGTATTGTTCACATGTGTGGGAAGGATCCTCTCACACTGCACTCCTAGACAAAGTAGAAAGGAAAGCCTTTCGTATCATTAAATCCCGTCTACTCACCAACTCTCTGCAATCTCTCTCTCTTTGCCGCAATGTTGCATCTCTCTCGCTATTCTATCGCTACTACAATAATCACTGTTTCTCAGAGCTTTCCCGGTGTATACCATCTCCTCTACGTAGGGTATGTAGAACCCTCCTTGCAACGCAATCCCACCCCTACTCTGTGCAACTCTCCAACCCAAGAGTGAAACGCTATTCTCAGACTTTCTTCTATTTAACTGCTGAGCTCTGTAACTCTCTCCCAGAATCAGTCTTTTCCTTGACTTAAATTACCTCAAACTCCTTGTGTCCAAGCATTTTAGCTCGAACGTCCCTTGATTTTGGCCCTGTCACTCTTTCAACTCTGAGGGAGGCACTCACTGCAGGCAGTTATGCCTTTTGTCTCCCTCATTCACATAGAAAGAAAAAAACATTAAGAGTTTGTATATATCAAAGTAAGAACACTAAACGAAGACAGATTCAGAAATGATATTACTACTTTTGACATTATATCATAATTATAATAATATACTGTACACTCGACCAAAAAAAAAAAATTACACTAACGCTCTAAACATTCTGGAAGTGGGTCAAAATCTTATGATAATACCTCACAGAAGTATGTTTCACCCGATTCATTCCGTTCACACTATATTATTTACAGCTCACCAGTGTAAAAACAACATTTTGGTTGAGTGTAATACTACTACTTCCATTACTATTAATAATCATGATAATAATTTTAATTAGCAAATGCTATTATAACAAAGGATGAAGATGACGATAATGATAATACATGAATAAATATATAAATAATTATGTTAATACTACAATTCATACATCAAATTAATATAATTAAGTACTACTACTACTATTACTACTACTAATGGTTATTATGATATCACTAATAATAATAATAATAATAATAATAATAATAATAATAATGTAGACAAATAATATATATAATAATAATGTCAATAATAATAAAAGATGCTGCAATGATCACACGTGAGCTGGTGGTTCGAACAAGGGGCTCAACATTAAGAGTTGACAACCGCTCCAGACATGACAGTCGAGCATCTTATTATTAACATTGTAAACATTTCCCATTCAGGGGAGGATATCTAGGTCATTTTAATCTGGTTTGTATGTTATGCAATATACACACAATTCAAATACAAGTTATTTCTGTTACAATATAGATGTTTTTCATCATGATGTTGATGTTACTTGCCGTTATTCGCTTCCGCTTCCCACCTGGGGTATTTGTAGCTACGGTATATATATATATATATATATATATATATATATATATATATATATATATGAATGTTCCATACTGACAGGTAGATGGATAGGGTGGAGGAGAAATACACAGGGAAGAGCTATGAATCCTTTATTCTCTAACGTTTCGGGTTATGTTGTTTACCCATCTTCAGAGAGACTGACAGATTTTAGAACACTCACAGAATATATACAACGTCAGGAAATTCATTGTTGGCATCTATAATAGTGCTGACATTTTTGTGGCGATATTTTAAATCTTATAAGTACAACAATTATCCGATTAGCCTACCCTCTGGGACGGGGATATTCTTTACCTCTTTCTCTAATTACCTTGTTATCCCTTTTGGTACCACCAACGGACTTATATTTATTTGTTCATTAAGGAACAGGAAAGGTTTGACAGAATATATATAATTATATACACATATACATATAAATTATACATATATATATATATATATATATATATATATACATATATATATACATATACATACACATATGTACACCCAGAAGTGAAAGTCCATGCATAGGGTTTACCCCCTACTCCTACTACCCCAGAAGCTAGGAACGGGGTGGTCCCTGCCCAGTCCCCCTTACTACTCCTACCCCAGGTAGAAGGGGCAGGGTGTGCCTGTCTGTCACCCCTTCCTTCCCCTCTCCACCCATGAAGAGAACAAACTACCCCGGTTCCCCCTCCCCCCCCCCCCCCCCACGCACACTTACACCCCACCCCTATGCCAAACAGGAGGTTGACACACACACACACCATTATCAATTTCATAAGTAATGGTATCGTGTTTACCTTCATTAATATACCCTCTGACGGTGTTGACGCATTTTGATTGTTTATCTTGGCTATAATTAGACGAATAATTACAGCTTAGGAAGGACCAATGTGAAATAATGTCCTAATCTGAATTAAATCGTCTAATAATAGCCATTAAAACAGAAACGAAGAGTGTCACCGATTCTCAGAGGTTTATTATATGATTTGTTATACATGTATTATCATGTAGGAATTATACACCAAATACAATAGCTACTCGCTTTATATTTGACAGCATAACAATATGCCATGTTTGCTATTTGGTAGTATTATAAAGCAGTATAATCTAGTAATGAATTATTGTATTTTATGGTGTCTCGGTGTATAACACCTATTGGAAAATATTGTCAAGGAAGTGGGTTACTAAATATTGTGGCAAACTGCATAGGCCTACAGTATATATTTCGTGCGTAACTCAAAACTGTAAAATCACACACATATATATATATATATATATATATATATATATATATATATATATATATATATATATATATATATATATATATATATAGAGAGAGAGAGAGAGAGAGAGAGAGAGTATATATACTGTATATATAACAGATATGATAACATATATCACTGTAATAAGCAGTAGTAAGCAAATGTATAGACATATCTTACGTCGGATATATAATATATATTGAACAATTAATTAACATCGAGGCAAACATTTGTGGTAAAGCATTTCCCTCATGAGTTATTGGTATATTTAGAGTAGCTGGTAACCGTGTTTAAACTTTGATACTAAATGCATCTCTATTCATGGTGTTCTAAAGCTGATTTTCCTGTGTCGACTGCTAAACTATCACCTTTCCTCCCCCGAACTACATACTTGCATAGTTTGAGTCTCGTTTAACCCTTATTGCTTTCTGACATTAGGCTGAGATTAGTATGGATCTTCATATAGAGCTTTTTACCAACTCTCCTGCTACTACTGGGACACCACAGTTAATACAGTTCAGGACAGCCAACATTATACAGGATAAATCCTATGACCCTAACTATTCAGTTACACTATTAATCTAATTGATTCTGATTAACTTGCACTAAAGATTAACGTTAATAATAGATGTGTGCTAATGTAGAAGCAATACAAATAATAATTACAAAAGTAAACGAAAAATCTGTTGGTATCCCTTAAGAACCGAGACAACATTTTCAGAGAGAGAGAGAGAGAGAGATTCTATAGCAGGAATTAGATAAGCATTTTTTTACCGATTACCTTGTATTTAATAATTGATAAAATATACCTGTCGATTTTAGGTACGATAGATGGTGAATAACTATTACTGAACTTTTATTTCGTATTTGCATACGTATGCATTGAGCATCGGCATGCTTCGAAATAACACTCTTGCCTTCAGTTAGAATGTATACCATACCTGACCCGGACCCTATCTATTTCGTGCAGGACAGATCCCCAATCCATACCAGCCGAGCAGTGAGAGATTGGTTTGCTCGCCACCCTGAGATCATCGTGATTGACTGGCCATCCAAAAGATGTGATTGCAACCCCATAGAAAACCTATGGGGGATAATGGTGAATGAGTAGAGGAGAAAACTAGACAATCCGACGTAAGGAAAGATCGAGAAGCATGGGAGGGATTGAGACACACTCCTGATCTATGTAGCAAACTAGTTGATGGAAGAAAGACTCTACTGACAAATGTGATAGAGGCAGAAGGAGGGTGGACGAGATATTAGGTTGGGTATACATACATTTGTAGTCTGCTGTATGATTATAGATTTTATCATTAAATACTTGGACAACTCAAAAAGAAAAATAATTAATCAAAGGATGTAATACTGTATGTTGTTTGATATACTTATACAACTGTAAAAATAAAAGTGTATATGTGTTGTTATGTATATCCCTTAATATCCTCTAGATAAATATATATTACACTATAAATATGTTGAATAAATAGGAAATAATGTTATCTGCATTCCATTTTGTAGCTCAGGAATTGTAGATGGGATTTAATGCTTAAAATGTGTTATCATAATGTCTATTTCAAGAAGAAAATTTATATATATACTGTATATATATACATATATATTAATAAACAAAATCAATACCACAAGCACATATTACCACTAATACACTCATCGTTCCAAATGAAAAGCGATTATGAAAATGATGTATTTAATCATATAGATGACATATACTCGAAAAAGTTCAGTATAATTAAGACAGCACTAGAGTGCTACGTTAATATCGTATCTGTGAGACTGTTTTGGAAGTGAGTTTTCAATAATTTCACTATCAGTTGCTACTCGGATATAATGCTCTTCTGATTATGATATATCTGCGAAAAGATAAGAAGATATCTAGTTTGTTATAAAGTTATGACATACCTCGTTGAAGTCTGTAACACTGTCTTCATAGCGTAATGCATAAATGCACTAAATTTCGGTGGGAGCATCCTAGGTTCGAATCTCTGGACTGTCACATGTATTTGTTGATTTCATTATTTGAGTTTAGAAGTAAAGTTGGTTGGTGGAAAAACATATGAAATACCTTTTTATAGCCCCCCCCCCCCCTCCAAAAAAAAATAATGACCGCAGTGAACATGGTAATACATTAAAATGGCAATTAATATATATATATATATATATATATATATATATATATATATATATTTTTTTTTTTTTTCTATGTGATTGAGGGAGGCAAAAGGCAGAACTGCCTATAGCGAGTGCCTCCCCCATAGTTGAAAGAGTGACAGAGCAAAAATCAAGGGACGTTCGAGCCAAAATGCCTGGATACACGGAGTTTGAAGCAATTTAAGTCATAGGAAGAGGGAAAGACTGATTCTGGGAGAGAGTTCCAGAGCTCAGCTGTTGAGTAGAAGAAAGACTGAGAGTAACGTTTCACTCTCGGGTTGGCGAGTTGCACAGAGTAGGGGTGGGATTGAGTTGCAAGACGGGTACCACGTGCCCTACGTAAAGGAGGTGGTATACACTGGGAAAGCTCTGAGAAAAACTGATTATTATAGTAGCGATAGAAAAGCGAGAGAGATGCAACATTGCGGCGGAGAGAGAGAGATTGCAGATAATTGGTGAGTGGACGGGAGTTAATGATACGAAAGGCCTTCCTTTCAACTTTGTCTAGGAGAGCGTTGTGAGAGGAACCTCCCAACACATGTCAACAATACTCAATACAAGGACGCACGATGCCCCTGTACAGAGCAAGAAGCTGTGCAGGGGAAAAGAACCCCCTAAGGCGGTTGAGCACACCCAGCTTCTTGGAGGCTGCCTTAGCAAGACTGGTAATATGGTCCTTCCAACTGAGAGCAGAAGAAAAAGAGACACCAAGAATATTGAGAGAAGAGGAAGGATTGATTTTTGTATTGTTGAAGAATAAGGGATAATCCGCTGGGAGTTCTTACGGGTAGATAGATGGAGAAATTGGGTTTTGGAAGCATTAAAGGTAACAAGGTTTTCTCTGCCCCAATATATATATGGGAGAGAGAGAGAGAGAGTGTTAATATTCTCGAATATGCACCAAAAAGCCTAACACGGATCGAGCATTGCATGAATATACTACTTATAATCAATTAAGCAATCCATACAATATGTTTTTTAGTAAGTTCCAACATCTCTTCAGAGGTATTCAAAAATTACAAGATTACCATTTCAATGTGCAAATCCATTAAATACCAATGCATATTGCGCGGGTGGGTGAATACTATCGATCTATCTATCTATTGCCTGACGCCGTGATCCCCGAAGGGTTGGCCACGGGTGAATACAATAATTTGTAAAATAACTAGAAGGGGTGATGGTATTGGAAATTTACATTATAAATGCAAACATGATAGAATACTAATTACACATAAATCATGTGTTTGTGTGTCAACCTACGGATAGGTGACAGATAGTGTAAATTATCTTCATTCTGTAAAATCAGATAATTTATTGCAACATTGTTCTAGCATATATAGAATATATATAGATTGCCAATTACTGACATGGTCTCGGCCTCGTGCAAGGTTACTTTATTCTGTGTTCGTGGAAAACAATGGTTGTAATCGGCGGTTTCCTCCTGTGCGGGGTTGGGGTAGGGTGTGAGTGGGGGGCCTGCTTGTTTAATCTCTCCATTATAGGGTAGGGGAAGGAAGGGGTTACGGACTGGCACCATCCCGTCCCTTCTGGCTGGGGTAGGAGTAGTAAGGGGGACTGGGCAGGGCCCACCCCGTTCCTACCTTCTGGGGTAGTAGGAGTAGGGGGTAAACCCTATGCAGGGACTTTCACTTCTGGGTGTACATACACACACACATACATATACAGATAGACATACACATACATACATACACCTACATAATATACTGTATATACACATACCTACATATACATACATACATACGCATACATATACAGTATCAATACATACATACACAAATACCTATACATACACATCCATATACAAACTATCGAATTTCTCCTGCCTTTGATTTTAGAGCTATATTAGCGGCGTAAACCGACCATTTTACGAACCCCTCTCTGTGGTTGGTTACGTCTTTTTGGGTGATATAAGCAGCTTCTAACGCTTTTCTCATCCGTTTATCTAACCCTATCCTTAGTTCTTTGGCTGCTTCCCATTTGGGTAGATGATTTGTATTGTCAATGTGTAGCACTAGAGAGTTTGATGTGCTGTGTTGCACTACATCTTTCTTATGTTTAGTTATCCTTTTCTTTAGACCTCGCCCAGTTTCTCCTACGTACTCTTTTTCACATCCATTACATGGATTAATATATATGACACTGTCCTTGTTTATGGTCTTTCTTTGTTTACTTTTTGTAATTTCACCTATTTATTCCCCAGAGGATGTTGCTTTATATGATCATAGTCGGGGCAACGTTCAGCCTCTTAACTTTTATAATATATTATGACGCATTGCTTCTCTGTTTTCTGGCTAGTATTATACAATTTGTGTTCAGAATATATTGGGTATGATGAAGCCAGAGAGTTAATTGAGATGGTATTTACCCTGTTAACCCTTGCAGTACCGGTGCTGTACTTTAAACTTCACTCTGGCTACTAACAGACGATTTTATTAAGTTTAAAAAAGGGCCTCCAGCAATTAACAGGCTTCGAACTATATCACTTAACCATTTTTACAACTACGAGTCCTGCTTAAACCGCACAAACTCGTCTTGATGTAGCTAGACTAACATTAGAGAGACGTCGCCGGTACAGAAGGGGTTTATTCCCACACATCCTTCCTAAGTTATATAAAATCGTTTAATGATAGCCAAAATAAACTGTCAACATGCGTGGTAATATTCAAAGGGTTAATTGTAAGTCATAAAGGTAAGATAGGTCAATATAATGCAGTAGTATTATTGTTGTTGGAAGATATTTGGTTTGGGTAACACAGGCAGGGGTTCTCACACTGAGGGCCTTGGGTCGAGTCACTCTGGTCATTAATATATACCTTCTGTTTAACACCTTCAGGATTATCACGCGTTTTGACAGTTTATTCTGGCAGCTTCCTGATCTAAAGCTCTCCCAACTCAGCCACCGCGACTGGCCAAGAGGCTTATCCTAGAACTTATATTTATATATGGTAAACTATTCAATCTCTGTCTCTTCACTACATTATTATTACTTTTACTTAAGCATTTATTTCTATCTATCTATCTCTATATTTATATATACCGGTATATATATATATATATATATATATATATATATATATATATATATATATATATATATATATATATATATATATATATATATATATACACCGGTATATATATATAGATAGATAGATGAATAGATAGATAGATAGATAGAAAGATAGATAGATAGATATATATGCTTAAGTAAAAGTAATAATAATGTAGTGAAGAGACAGAGATTGAGTAGTTTACCATATATAAATAGAAGTTCTAGGATAAACCTCTTGGCCAGTCGCGGTGGCTGAGTTGGGAGAGCTTTAGATGAGGAAGCTGTCGTTTCCCTCTGAGGTAGGTTCGACTCCTGGACCAGAGACCGTGGCTGGTCATTAATAACGACCATGATGAGAACAATGACTACACTAATGATGTTGCAGGAAGAGTTAAGCTCCTCCCCGAGGAGATGCTGTGTTTGGGGTTCACAGTTATCAACGTCCCCCTCCTGTGGTATCACTAGTAGTGTCACGTTACTGATCACGATCGTGTAAAGTCCTAATAAAGACTTTATGATCATTTTTGCAGTTGAGATGGCGAGAAATATGGCAAAGAGAAAGTATATATGGATTTATATATATATATATATATATATATATATACAGTATATACTGTATATATAGATATAGATACCCCAGGTGGGAAGTGGTAGCGAGTAACGGCAATAACGTCATGTTGCTTTTACAATTTTGAAAACAAACGTTTTCTCCAACAATATACAGTATACACCGCATACTATCAAGGATTGCATTTATTACGAAATCTCCTAAATACATGTATGTTTCCTCTCCCGGCTCATAAAATGAAGTTTACTATAGTTAAACCACACCTGATTTACATAAAGTGTGTTTGTGGATAAAGTCATAGGAACTTCTGGACAATTTTAGCTTGAAAATGGCAAAAACATTGTTTTATCTCAGCTTGTGCAAATGTTGGTATATCCAAGAGATTTAAAAATAACAGTGGCATTGGTTAAACAGTGCCTCCATATTGGATACGGTACGCGTTATTAGGATGATTGTCAAGTCAATATTCGTGCATATCACATGTGGTATATCAGGATATTTGCCACAACAATCATCATCATTGACTTCAGTGTTATATCAATTGTCAAGACAATGCTGATCTCGTTCTTGCCATTTATGCATTTGTTATGCATAAACAATTGCTATGTGCATGAAGGAGACAAAACACAGGCTGCCTGTATTGAGTGTCTCCCCCAAAGCCAACACAGTGACAAAGAGCCAAATTCACGGGACGATGGGGTCAAATTGCCTGGACAAACGAAGTTAAAAGCAGTCGAAGTCATAAGATGAAATAAAGATTGATTGAGTTGATGTATAAGGTCACAGTAGTGACAACGTTCATTCTCATAGATACAATGTATCGCATTAAAATATAACAATATAATGTAGTAGTACCGTATTATTATTGAGGGAAGATATTATATAGCTCTAGCGTGACACAGCAGGACTCTCACCATAACAGTCCAGGATCCAGTCATAATTGGAACTACCTTTCCTTTTTGTTTATTGTATTGTAATATATTTATTTCAAGAATCAAATTAACTTGTAAAATATAGACAGCACATTGTAGTAGTGGTTTTAACTATATTGATTACATTGTAGTAGTGGTTTTAACTATATTGATTACATTGTAGTAGTGGTTTTAACTATATTGATTACATTGTAGTAGTGGTTTTAACTATATTGATTACATTGCAGTAGTGGTTTTAACTATATTGATTACATTGTAGTAGTGGTTTTAACTATATTGATTACATTGTAGTAGTGGTTTTAACTATATTGATTACATTGTAGTTGTGGTTTTAACTATATTGATTACATTGTAGTAGTGGTTTTAACTATAGGATTACATTGTAGTAGTGGTTTTAACTATATTGATTACATTGTAGTAGTGGTTTTAACTATATTGATTACATTGTAGTAGTGGTTTTAACTATATTGATTACATTGTAGTAGTGGTTTTAACTATATTGATTACATTGTAGTAGTGGTTTTAACTATATTGATTACATTGTAGTAGTGGTTTTAACTATATTGATTACATTGTAGTATTGGTTTTAACTATATTGATTACATTGTAGTAGTGGTTTTAAACTATATTGATTACATTGTAGTAGTGGTTTTAACTATATTGATTACATTGTAGTAGTGGTTTTAACTATATTGATTACATTGTAGGATGAGTCATTTGCGGTTTAACGTCCCTTTGCTTAATTATTTATATTATATTTATTTCAGGAGTCCAATTAACTTGTAAAATATACACAGGACATTCTAGTAGTGGTTTTAACTTCACTGCGGACTCGAACCATAAACTGTGGCTGCGGTATTGTCGTGGCCTGATAACTGAAGCGGTAGTAGTGGAGAGGCCATACATTGGTCCACCTTCTCCCTCATGTTTAGCAGCAGTAGTGAAGCGGTAGTAGAGGAGAGGCCATACATTGGTCCACCTTCTCCCTCATGTTTAGCAGCAGTAGTGAAGCGGTAGTAGAGGAGAGGCCATACATTGGTCCACCTTCTCCCTCATGTTTAGCAGCAGTAGTGAAGCGGTAGTAGAGGAGAGGCCATACATTGGTCCACCTTCTCCCTCATGTTTAGCAGCAGTAGTGAAGCGGTAGTAGAGGAGAGGCCATACATTGGTCCCCTTCTCCCTCATGTTTAGCAGCAGTAGTGAAGCGGTAGTAGAGGAGAGGCCATACATTGGTCCACCTTCTCCCTCATGTTTAGCAGCAGTAGTGAAGCGGTAGTAGAGGAGAGGCATACATTGGTCCACCTTCTCCCTCATGTTTAGCATCAGTAGTGAAGCGGTAGTAGAGGAGAGGCCATACATTGGTCCACCTTCTCCCTCATGTTTAGCAGCAGTAGTGAAGCGGTAGTAGAGGAGAGGCCATACATTGGTCCCCCTTCTCCCTCATGTTTAGCAGCAGTAGTGAAGCGGTAGTAGAGGAGAGGCCATACATTGGTCCACCTTCTCCCTCATGTTTAGCACCATTAGTTTTGAGATTTTAAGACTTTATGCTCATTAATGTGGTGATTTAAGACCTTTCATCCTATTTCTTTGTCAATAATAAGACTTTTCGTTCGATGTTGATGTCGATTTTTGTTCAGGGGAGCAATAGCAAGGTTGCAATTTTGGAGGAATTGGTCTTCGAGCGGGACAACTTATTCATCTCAATTCTAAACCGGAAAAATGTAACAAATCAAATCTCGTAGGGGAATTTGTGAGGATGTTTATTTTTTAAATTGCTGGAAGCCCAGGAGGAAACTAAAGTAATAATGAAAATAAATCAAGTGTATGTATGTATGTATGTACTGTATGTAGGTGATATACTCAGGCACATACCCCATAGCAGGGGGGTGGCCGACTCGAGATCAGAGCCCGAACAGGTAGAAACACACAACAACACAACACACACACACACACACAACCACACACCACACACACCACACACACCACACAGAAATGCACACAAGCAAAAACACAGACAAATTCACCACACATCTAGGTCACCCAGGCAGCAAGACCCAGAGACCCAGGCCCCATTTGGGGTGCCCAACAAAAGAGTCCCATGTCCCAGACCTCCAGGAGAGGTTCCAGTCCTCGGTCAGGCAAACACGTAGCGAAGCTTTACCACCACAACCCCGCCCACCTCAACCAATAAACAAATAAATAGATACCAACTACCCCCCTTTAACTCATTCACCATTTGATGACGTAACTTATCACTTTATTGCTGGTTGATGCTAGACGGTTTTATGGCAACTTAATAAGATCTCTAACAATCATAATGGTCCAACATCATAATCCTTCAGGTGTTTTAATTAACCCTTTCACGCATATGCAACGCGATTTTGAGCCTATTAGGGATACTTAAAAGCCTGTGGTCTACCATCAGGGGTATGTTAGAAACCTTTAATTTAGTTTACTTTCAACCTCTGCAGTTGTGTTTGAGTTAGCTGTGGGCAGAAAAACTAATTTTTGGGAGAGGTAATTATAAGAGTGAGAGAACTCTATTTCGTATTGCTAATCTGGCAACCTCTGCGTCATATATGCGTGAAAGGTTTAAGCACAACCATTTTCTCTCTAGCCATCGCTCAGAGATCCAATAGTGCCTCGACCTACTGACATAATTTTATAGTAGACTACACTTACCGACAAAACTGTTACCCATGATCCTTGCTCAAGGGAAATGGTAATAATAACTAACATTCGTAATTATGCCTGCCTGTATAATCTAATTATGTATGACTCATTAACCCCTTGAAGGATCGTGGTGCGTTTGACAGTTTATTCTTGGCTATCATTAGACGATATTATACAGCTTCAAAAGAATCTATGGGAACTAAAATGGCACAGAAGAATGTCTCTAGTAACCCTCCGATTTCCATGTACCTTTTCTAATCTAATTAATACCCGTCATATGCAAGCCATAATAAACTTGGTAACCAAACTCCCGCAACACGCGTCATAATCCTCAAGGGGGGGGGTTAACATCAACAGAAATATTCCGTATCTGTCAACCTGTTTCCTCCACGCTGCTCCGTAACATCACATTCCTATTATCTTATAACATTGATATATTCACTTCAACCTTTAATCCCCTTCAGTACCGGTGACGTCCTTTTATATATTCTGGGCAACCAATTGTTGATGTTATTCAGACCTTAGGAAGGACGTCCTACCCCAATACAAGGCTACATACTATCCCAATTAATCCTTTTTAGTAACCATACATTCGTCTTAAATGTTGCTAAAATCAAAAATCAATAAGAAGAGCAACGTTGGGTACAGAAAGGAAAACATGAAAACGGTGAAGTCCATGATTGCCCTTCAATACCTTATCTGGTGTTCTGTATTTGCTCACAAATATTCAATATCGGCTCGTTCATGGTTGAGGGGAGTGTAAAGCATGTATAGATTACCTGCCTGGTGGGGTCAATCTTAGAACGGATGTGAGAGAGAGAGAGAGAGAGAGAGAGAGAGAGAGAGAGAGAGAGAGAGAGAGAGAGAGAGAGAGAGAGAGAGAGAGAGAGAGAGAGAGAGAGAGAGAGAGAGATAGGAGAGAGAGAGAGAGCGAGAGAGAGAGAGAGAGAGAGAAGGAAGAGAGAGAGAGAGAGAGAGAGAGAAGAGAGAGGAGAGAGAGATAAGCCAATATTGCAGG
>CM064567.1:48922813-49085313 GCA_032716605.1 Paralithodes platypus
TTTACGCGGCATGGAAGCTGATGTCCCAATAGGAAACAACACCAATAAAACATTTAGAGGCGGATTTTGTTAATACAAACATTATATTGAGGCTGTAAATGCTATGAATGCTATCGGTATTATTGTTGGTGCCTTTGTTGTTGTTTTTGTTGTAGTTGTTGGTGATGGTTTGGTTGTTGTTGTGGTGATGTCTTTTCTGCAGTTGTTGGGTGTCGTGCTGTCTTAATTAGTTATATATTTGGTGTTATATTTATTCTGTAGTTGTTGCTGTAGTTATAATTGTGTGTGTGTGTTTTATTTTTCTTACTTTTTAGTTTGTTGTACTGATGGTTTGCTCATCTGGTCTGGTGGTGGTTCTGAAACATAAATAACAACACATAACAGGTATCTGAGTGCCGTGTTCTTTTTTGTCCCTGGTGGCTCTGGTCTGTGTATTATATCTAAAGGACGAGTTTCAATTGTATATCAGATTTCAGAGTGGAGTGGGGCCCAGATGCAACTTTTTCCAAGGAAAAGAGTAAAGCCTAGTGTTATATGTGTGGAGGTTTTTGTTTCGGAGATTTGTCATGCATTTATTCATTCATTAATGTTGTTATATGTTATATTATTTTATTTATATAACACAAATGAAGGAAGACAGGAATACTAATTTCATGAACACAAAAATAATCCATTCCCCTAATTTTTTTTTCTTTTTTTTTCTTTTCTGTGCTCTCCCATTCCTAGAAAATCTATAACAACTAGAGTTAAACTGTTGTAGTTTCAAAGATGGTGAAAATGTGCTTTGATGAAGAGAGTTCAGGGATATGTGGTTCGGGGTTAGATATCTAGCCTCAGACATTGCACGTTAGATAGATTGCTAATATGCCTCGGGCTTCTCTACCGAGTTCGTGAATTTCTTCACTAGCAAGCAGCTAGTCGAAATATATAAAAGTCAAGCTCTCAGCTCCAGTAATGCTCGCTTTTCGTAGAGTGGATTAAGAAAGGTCACACTGAGACAGTCAGATGAAATATGAAGCAGAGCAATAAGAATTAAAATGAACTCCACCAACTTTACGTATACCAAGAGTTGTTACATCCCTTATAAATATTGTTTTACAGGTATACAGTATGTATGGTAAATGTTTAGTTGAACTTGCTGAAATTCTGCCACCTCTTGATATCTTTAGCTGTGGTACTAGAGCATCTGTTAGTACCCAGGACTTGAACATTACAAACATTCTGCTTTTCAAAATTAGTTTATACCCGATAGTAAAGGATAATGGAAGAAAAACGTGTAAGGCTCTCTCCCCACCCTCCAAGTCTTTGCTGGAAATTGTTATAAAATGAAGATCATTACAAATTCATACCCTTGATGGTTTTGAATAATTCGGCCTCAAGGAAGTTATAGAATATTTGAAATGAGAGATGAGAGAGAGAGGAGGAGGGGTGAGTGTTGGTGTGTGTGTGTGTGTGTGAACGTGTGGAAGGGCAAGTATGGAATACGTGGGTCGAAGGTGAGGTCTTATAATAAAGGCCTATTGGTGTTACATAGGCAGAGAGAGAGAGAGAGAGAGAGAGAGAGCGAGAGAGAGAGAGAGAGAGGAGAGGAGAAGGAGGGGGGGGGGGGATAATAAAAACTAGGTTGATATTGGGAGGGGAAGGAACGAGGAGGAGAATCCAAAAAAAGAACATCTCGGAGAAGATGGGAGGAAGGAATGGATAGATAGATAAAAATAGATGAAGAGAGGAAAATAGGTACAGGGAGGGAGAAAGAGAGAGAGGAGGAGAGGGAAAGGGGGGGGGGGGATGAGAATTAATAACTTATACAAAAGGGGCGTGGGTGATATTGGATAGGTAAGGGTAGAGAGAGGGTGAAGATTATAAGGTGAAAAATACTAGGAGAATGAAGAGATAACGATAGAAGATAGAAGAAGAGATAGAAGATAGAAGAAAACATGGAGTCAAGGGAGGAAAGAGTAAGAGAGAGAGATAGATAGATAGATAGATAGAGAGATAGATAGACGACAGACAGAGATAAAATGGAGACAAGGAAGGAAGATAGATAGGATTAGGTGTTATAGATAGATAGATAGATACTACAGTTATATTCTTACAGTCTACAAAAAGAGGTAAAGATAAACCCAGGGACCTTAAGAACAAGAGATATGGATATAGCCTGGATCTGCAGTTCAGGAAAAGGTATATTGAGAGAAAGGGTGTTTTTCTGGGTTTATAAAAGTTGTGTGTGTAATCCCTCTCCCTCCCTCCTTCAAAAGTAAACCCAGCTGACACACACAACCCAAAACACACCCAAAAAACCATCACAAAAACACATAAACACACACACACACACACACACACACACACACACACACACACACACACACACACACACACATTGGTCAAGCCTCTTTACCAAATTGCCTAGGTGTTCTGGATATAGTATGTCTATATGTGTATCCGTCTGTCTCTGTCTTTGCCTGATTATCTTTGTCTCTGCGTGTCTGTCATTCTGTCTGTGTCTGCCATTCTCTCTGTCTGAGTGTCTTTGTCTCATTTTCTTTCCTTTCGTTTCGTCTATTTGATTGCCTTTTTTCCCTGTCTGATTGTCATTCTCTCTGTCTCAATGTCTTTATTTCTGATTGTCATTCTCTCTGTCTCAATGTCTTTATGTCTGATTCTCATTCGCTCTGTCTGAATGTCTCTGTCTGTCTTTCTTTTCATATATCTGTCTTTCTTTTCGTCTGTCTGATTGTCTTTCTCTCTGTCTGATTGTCTTTATTTCCGTTTGATTGTCATTCTCTCTGTCTGAATGTCTCTATCTGTCTTTTGTTTCGTCTGTCTGATTGTCTTTATCTCTGTCTGAATGTCTTTATCTCTGTCTGACTTTCTTTTCGTCTGTCTGATTGTTTTTCTCTCTGTCTGATTGTGTTTGTGTCCTTGTATCTGTCTCGTACTACCTTGTGTATCATCTTCGTGTCAGTAATTGCCGTAACAGCACCTGGTTTAGCGACTTGGGAATAGTGTGGTGGGTTCAGCCTCTTGAACACTAATTGGCTTAACGTTCTCTCTCTCTCTCTCTCTCTTCTACTCCTCCTCATCTTACTCATCTCTTCTCTCATTCTCCTCTTATCTCTCTCTCTCTCTCTCTTCTATCTCTCTCCTCTCTCTCTCTCTTCCTATCTTCTCTCTATATCTCTCTCTCTCTCCACGAAAACACAGGAAATTGCAAATTGTGTTCTAGAAATGTATTAAATATTTCCAAAACTATTACATGACATTCATATATAATACATATACAAATATAGCCATAATTAGCAAACCACTAATAAATAATAACCATCATGCAGTAAATTTAAATGCACGGGACTCGAAAATTAATATTCTATTTCCGAATATAAAAGTTTGACTGTTTAAACTTTTTATATAATTATATTGGAGGTTGTCGACAATGGTGAATAGGTTATTATGGTCTATGTTAGTCGGAGAGAGAGGCCGTGGAGGAGGAGAGGGGGGGGGGATCGAGGAGAGAGTGGAGAGAGAGAGACGAGAGAGGATGAGAGCCAGAGGAAAGAGAAGATGAGGAGAGAGAGAGAGAGAGAGAGAGAGAGAGAGAGAGAGAGAATACACAGGCGGTCAAACTACTAAGGAGTAATCAGAATTACAACGTAAGTCAAGCAACAACAGGTTTAGGGACCCCTCGAGGTTGCTTGCCCTCTAAGTCACTGCAGCTCAGAGTGTTCAACAGTACCGTAGTTTATAGTGGGTAATGAACAATTGGAAAGGGAAGTACTACCCTGGAACTAATGTCCAAGGTAGGGCTAGGAGATGTTAGTAGGGGATAATTTAGGCTATTAACATCACAGCTATAAATGATCCTTGGTATATCTGGGGGGAAAATAGTAGCATCTTCTTATTTATATATTAATGAATGCAGTGATCCTCGATGTATCTGAGGAAAAAGTTATTCATTTACAAATGCAGTCAATCGCGAATTTAAGGCCCGGTGTTTGTCTAGGCGATGTTTAAATGAATCAACGGTTCTGCAGTCTATTATATCTCGAAGAAGCTCCTTCCACAAGTTCACAACTCGATTGAAGAAAACATTCTTAGACTCATGTGAGTTAAGAGGTTTACGAATGAATTGGATAGTGATCAGACTCAAGCAGACGGAAAAAAAACAGTAATTTTGCGACGGAGAGACAGATAGATAGACAACACTTATATTTATGTAATTTATATTTTTGTGTCCACTTCATTCGTGGCCATCCCCCTTTGGAACCAAGGTGTTGGGTAATATATAAACATTGTTTATCTATCTATCAATCTATCTACAGTATAATAAGCATGAATTTCGTTCATTTCGTTTTTTTTTTTTTTTTTTTTTTTTTCTTAATATGTATTTGCAATGTTGTGACAGACAGACTGGCAAGCAAACAGACAACTGCCTAACATTTGAGCAGTTGAAAGTATCCTGAGCACAGCTGGGAAGGATACTACACTTTGCTCTTCAGTGGCTGACTGAACGTTGTGATTGGCTTGAAGGTGAATATATTAATTGTCTATTATTGGTTATCGTTAACTAGGATGTGTGTGTGAGCGAGAGAGAGAGAGAGAGAGAGAGAGAGAGAGAGAGAGAGAGAGAGGTGGAATGCATGTGTTTGAGTGTGTTTGGTTAACTGTGTGTATGATACAGGAACGTAGAGTACGTGTGTGTTTATCCCATTGGCTGCGGCTATGTTTGGGCTATTAGGGCATATTCAGGCACTCCTGAATGATAAATCAAGCATCTGCATTAAATGAACTGTATTCTGCCGAAAACTAGGCGAAAATAGCTTCAAAATGAGACCAGAACGGGCCCCGTACGTGGTCTGGTTCACCCACAGCGGTGCCAGTGAAACGCGGGAAACCCGCTATTTGGTAGCACTCGCTCGTTTGGCTACACTGTTGTGAGAGACAGAGAGAGACCCGCGCGAGACACAGTCTACCTCAGTGAGCCGCTCGCTGCTCTGAGGGACGGAGGTGGGCCCCTCACGCTCCCGCCCACTGACACTTGATTTTTACGTTTTTTACAGGCTTTTAAAGCCTGGAAATTGCTGTAACTTGCCTGGACGTTCCAAAATGTCACCCGCAGCGAAAGGGGTAAATTACAGCATATATGTGTGCATGCCTTCGTTTGTGTGTATATGCATGTGTTTGTTTGTTTATGTGTTTTGAAGGGTTTTATTATCATTATAGTATAATTAATTCGGTTTCGGCGATTCTGAGATAATAATAGCCCATCTTTGTAAATAAATCCATCTGATTGTCTCTTGCGACTGTGTCCGCTGTCTCGTCTTGTATTCCCGATTCCGCTAGGAGAAGGGCTATGTTTTGCTGAATTGATTTTTTTTTTTTTTTTCGTTTCCGGAACATTTGATGCACTACTCCTCCTAAGCGGCTGCCTCCACGCCATTGTACAATAGGCCATAGTTGTTCTTAGAGCCAAAATGAACAATGTGAACCTACCGGATGTCCGGTACACTAGCTAAGTAGATCGTTTTGCAGCATTTACGATAATCCACACTAATTCAGAAAAATAATTTGTCAATGTCATTAAAAACATTTGACAGCATATACTAACTTGAGGCTTCGTTGAATTGCTCAGATGTCACAAATGGACGAAGAAGAGTTACAGCACAACCTATGAGCTCCATGGGTGCAAAAAGGTGTGTTTTCCATAACACAGGTCAACGAATTGACACGTCTGTGGTGGCTAAACCGTTACACAACAATGTTTTAACTTTAAATCAGTAATACAATTTCAATTCATATATTTTTCTTAGTCAATAATCATGAGCTTTGTATATACATATACCAAATCGAAATGAGAAAACTCTATTACAATATTAGAGTAATGCCAACTTATTTTGTAAACACAACTTCAATTCAATGATAAACATTGTTATATATAGTCATATGTGCAACCAAGAGGCATAGTACCTGGGTCTGTTATGTACTTCTGTAATGTCTTAGTGCATTGTGTTATAACACTATCATTAAGTATTCATGTTTATGACTGAGTTTCCCTGTGTTTACTCCGCTGATCTTGAATTACAAAATCATAGATTACGTATAAATTACGTATGTGATTAGTGTGCCTCATATGATTGTATTGTATTACTTCAGCCACAAATATGAATATAAACAGAAGATGATGGTGTTGTTTATGTAGAATAAACGCTCTTTGACCAGTATGTATCGCTTTACTAGTGGTTGTTCCCCCACAAAAAGGGGGGCGCTGCTAAATCTCTCTCTCTCTCTCTCTCTCTCTCTCTCTCTCTCTCTCTCTCTCTCTCTCTCTCTCTCCCAACAACTTCCAAAGGATTCTGTTTACAAGCTTCCCGAAGAGCGTAAAGTGGCGAGAGGAAATCTACAAAAAACATTTTGATACCCTGAAATAGGATATGTGTGTGTGTGTGGGGGGGGGGGGGGGTGTTAAAGATAGTAGGGGGTAGGTGGAAGAGAGTGGAGGGTGGTGAAAACAAAATAAGTAGAAGTGGAAGGGAGGGTGGAGGTAAACTCTATCATATGTGGGTATGCAAATGGTATATACAGGGTCCATAATAATACACCCTTAATTACCGTACATATTTGACCAGTGATGTACCTGTTTAATATCATAATAGAAAGGTATGTCAGTCTCAGTATACCCAATTATATTACATACCTTTCTTATACCTCTCTATTTTGACAGTGTATAGCTTGGGGAATACATTTATCAGGCCGCTGTATTATCTATGTTTTATTGATGTATTGGTGTTTTCTGGGAGTTTGGTTATACATTTTATAATATTATTGAATAAAAATGGTATATAAAGTACTAATCTACCCCTTTAATGGTATGTTGATGGTAATTTACCCAGTTAGCGAGGTAAATCACTATCACTATACCCATTGATCTTACATACCCTTTGCATACCCTTATTATACCCTGGGTTATTTATATGTGTATCAAGGAGACAAAAGGCAAAGCTACCTGTATTAAGATCTCTTCCCCCCCCCCCCAAGGTTGAAAGAGTGATAGAAAGCCAAAATCAAGGTACGCTAGAGGTAATTTAGGTGTGTTGGAAAGAAATGTGCTGTGTTTGTTAACTGCAGTGAAATTAATAGGAGGAGGAGTTGTGTGTGAGTTAGCTGGGTTACTCTCTTTGTAGGTGATGCCCAAATAGAAACAGTGGGGGAAGCCAGGCAAATGAAACAGGAATTCCAGCAACTCCTTATCATATTCCTGTGTGGCCTCCCCTGATTGTTTTATTCAATTGGGGGTAATGGTGGAACCGAAGGGAGGTTGGTCAATATGGCCACAATCCCAAACACATAACCACAATATTAACCCTTGTTGTATTTGGACGCTCTTCTTTCTTTGATTCTCGCTACCATTAGACATTTTTATGTAGTCTTTATGCAGAAAGTCTTTTGATCAACCGAGTACATTATAACCGAGTCATTATATACCTAAGATATTATATTACTTTTATCCTCACTATCAATGATTTACCGAAGTGTATACGTAATGAATCTGCTTGACCTGGGTTCGATTCCAGCCAAGGCAGACATAATTTGTGGGTGTGGTAGTACGTTCTAGTAGTACATGCTTTGTTACCCAGTCGGAGGGCACCTCGACGACGTATACAGACTAATAGCACACACAACAAAGCCACTCCAACAGCCTCCTCTCTCTCTCTAACACTCCTTCCCTCTCATCACTCTTCGGAACTTCGGAAAGAAGATACGAGGTGCGGTTGTAAAGGCTTATCCCTCAATACCTTCACCTGACCTGACCGACGTAATCTAAAATGTTTAGCAATGACGATTTACCAAAGGCTGTATAGGATATCTGGAGCCTCGCGGGAAGCGTTGTTTGTGAGGAAATGGTTGTGGTGGAAAGAAGGAAGGTCTATAACTGGTTCCTCCAGGCTAATGTTGTCAGCTTCACGCGGATTATTAGCAAAGTTCGGTCGGGGGGAGAGAGGCTGGTCATTAAAGAAGAAGAAGAAGAAGACTCGTGATGATGATGATGATGAACTAGAAGATGATGAAGAAGATGAATAATACCAGCAACAACACCAACAAAAAGATAATGATGATGATGATGAAGAACACCTTTGACTATTCATGTACAAATGTCTATCTTTGTATGAACCCTGACACTGTTAATATACAATCAGTCTCTTTGTATAGACTTTCATCAGTGTTCATGATGTACGTACAGCATTGTATAAACTGAGAGAGAGAGAGAGAGAGAGAGAGAGAGAGAGAGAGAAAGCGCGTGCGCGTATGTGTGATGTTGGACATTTTATACACTGTACATCTTATTCAAAGATATTCACAAAAATACAATTATCGACGAAAAAGTTGTGAAATTATCGGAAACTTTTTATTTCGTGAAATCTTGATACATTTGTCGGTTTTATTTATGTATTGATGCATTCACTTTAAGCTAATTTGAAAAACCTAGCTTGATATATTCCTACCAAACTTAGTTACCTCCATCAACGACGTTGGAAGAGGTTATGTTTTTGCCTCCGTTTGTTTGTTTTTTGTCTGTCTGGCTGTAAACAAACTATAAACAAGCTACAGATTTTCACGAAGGTGATCGGTACAGCACTTACCTCCGCCAGCGTAAATGGCTCACGAAGTTATGAAGCGATGGTCACGAAATATGGTGGATAGATAGGATATGCGCCAAAGAAGAAATTATTCCATTTAGGAGGCGATCGGTAGAGCACATGCCTCCGCCACCGGAGGTACACGCGCTCCCGAGTGCCTATCTACAGTAGTTTTATTTGGTTTGATGATGTCTCAATGATACTAAAATACTTCATATTTTGCACTGGGCCATTGTACAGTAATATGGTATAATCCACTATGATATCTAAGTATAATAAAATGTGGTGGTATTTACGGGTGAATAGAACTCAACTACATATTTGGTTGCTGACACATTCACATAATGTATACATATATTAATTCGTATTTTCTTCTATCTGCAATTTCCTCTTGGTTGCTATATTTCTTTCCTTTCTCCCTTCATCTCCTTCTTCCTCTCTTCTTTACTATATTTTCTAACTCCAGTGTTCCTTTCTCTGCCAGCCAGCCACACACTAACATACGAATCTCTGCCAGCCAGCCACACACTAACATACGAATCTCTCTATTTTGAAAAGTGTCCAGAAAAGAAAATAATCGCCCTCCTTCCTCAACCAATATCCGCGTAAGTGAGCCAAACAGACAAAACCTTAACCCATTCAGCACCGGAGACCTCCTTTGCTAAATATTCTGGACCTCATTAGACGATGTTATTCAGCTTAGGAAGGACGTCTACACATGAAAAGGCTGCAGACTATCTCAATTCATCCTTTTAACGACTATATATTCTTCCAAAGCTTCGTAAAATCGTCTAAAACTGTCCACAATATTATGCCAAGGAGGTCACCGGTACTGAATAGGTTAAGGGGAGGCAGACCTTTTTTCTGGACCCCTCCTTCCTAATGTTTAGCCCCACTAGTTTTGAAATTATAAGACGTTCGGCCCATTAGTTTGGCGATTTTAACACCTTTCGCCCAATTTCGTTGTCAATTTTAAGACCTTTCGTGTCATTTAGATGTCTATTTTTTCCTGGCTAGCGATAGCGAGCCTGCAATTTTAAGAGGAACCGGCCTTTGGCCGGGAAATTTTTCTACCGAAAAATGTACAAATTTATCTTGAAGGGGGGGTCTAGGGTTTTTTGTTTTTCCTAAGCTTCATGGAGGTCTAGGGAGGAAACTAAAAAAGTATATGAATACATTAATTAATAGACCAAACAAACGGCCAATCTCCCCTTAAGCTTATGTATGTTTAGCTCACTTACACGGATATTGGTTAAGAAAGGAGGGCTAATTTTTCTGGAGACTTGAAAATATAGAGATTCGTATGTTGATGTTTGCGTGGCTGGGAAAATAATAGATATTTTTTTAGCTAGGATAAATTAAAACAAAAATGTCACCGGTATAGAACGGGTTAAACAAAAATAAGGAACACACACACACGCGCGCACACACACACACACACACACACACACACACACACACACACACACACACACAGGTCACTTATTTTCCACTTCCCAAGAATTACATGGTCGTGACAATTTACCCTCCGTCGGTTTACATAGCAGTTCAAATACAATGGGTTTACATAGCAGGTCAAATACAATGGGTTTACATAGCAGTTCAAATACAATGGGTTTACATAGCAGGTCAAATACAATGGGTTTACATAGCAGGTCAAATACAATGGGTTTACATAGCAGGTCAAATACAATGGGTTTACATAGCAGGTCAAATACAATGGGTTTACATAGCAGGTCAAATACAATGGGTTTACATAGCAGGTCAAATACAATGGGTTTAGGAAATATAGCTAACTTTTGTCTCTAATATTTATACGTCCAGGTTATAGTATTTCAGAGAGAGAGAGAGAGAGAGAGAGAGAGAGAGAGAGAGAGAGAGAGAGAGAGAGAGAGAGAGAGAGAGAGAGAGAGAGAGAGAGAGAAATAGTGAGAGAGTGAGAGTGATAGTAGAGTGACAGTTATAGTGAGAGAGAGAGAGAGAAAAATAGTGAGAGAGTGATCGTGAGTGAGAGTGATAGTGATAGTAGAGTGACAGTTATAGTGAGAGAGAGAAATAGTGAGAGAGTGAGCGTGAGTGAGAGTGATAGTGATAGTAGAGTGACAGTTATAGTGAGAGAGAGAAATACTGAGAGAGTGAGCGTGAGTGAGAGTGATAGTGATAGTAGAGTGACAGTTACAGACAGTACAGTTACAGTGACAGAGTGACAGTGCTATTCCTCCCTCTCCGCCCTCCTCTCTCTTACTTATGCCTAATATCCTAATCTCTTCTAAAGATGTACTTTCTACCCTCTCTGGGCTTAACACTAATAATGCGTACGGTCCGGACGGTGTTCCTCCTGTTGTTCTCAAAAACTGTGCTTCCGTGCTGACTCCCTGCCTAGGCAAACTCTTTCGTCTCTGTCTATCCTCTAACGTCTTCCCTTCATGCTGGAAGTTTGCTCACATTCAACCTGTCCCAAAGAAGGGCGACCGCTCTCAACCCTCCAACTATCGTCCAATTGCTCTTATCTCTTGTCTTTCTAAAGTTTTTGAAACTATTCTTGCTTCCAAATTTCTTAAGCATTTCTCTTCTCATAATCTGCTCTCAGATCGCCAGTATGGCTTCCTTAAGGGTCGCTCTACTGGTGATCTTCTTTCATATCTTACTAACTCTTGGTCATCCTCCTTTCGGGACTTTGGTGAGACTTTTTCTATTGCACTAGACATATCGAAAGCCTTTGATAGAGTCTGGCATAAATCTTTAATTTCTAAACTACCCTCCTTCGGTTTCTCTCCCTCCATCTGTGCCTTTGTCTCTAATTTCCTTTCCGGCCGTTCCATAGCCGCGGTTGTGGACGGCCATTGTTCACTTCCTCACCCTATAAACTCCGGTGTTCCTCAGGGCTCTGTCCTATCTCCTATTCTCTTTCTAATTTTTATAAATGATCTCCTTAACTGTACCTTAATTCCCATCCATTCATACGCAGACGACTCAACCTTACACTACTCCATTAGTTTTTCAGAAACGCCCCAGCCAGCAATCCCTCAACGACAAACGTAATGAAGCCATAGAACTCTTAAATTCTGATCTAAATACTATTTCCAATTGGGGCAGAGAAAACCTTGTTAACTTTAATGCTTCCAAAACCCAATTTCTCCATCTATCTACCCGTCAGGATCTCCCCGCGGACTATCCCTTATTCTTCAACAATACAAAAATCAACCCTTCATCTTCTCTCAATATTCTTGGTGTCTCTTTTTCTTCTGCTCTCATTTGGAAGGACCATATTACCAGTCTTGCTAAGGCAGCCTCCCAGAAGCTGGGTGTGCTCAACCGCCTTAGGGGGTTCTTTTCCCCTGCACAGCTTCTTGCTCTGTACAGGGGCCTAGTGCGCCCTTGTATTGAGTATTGTTCACATGTGTGGGGAGGTTCCTCTCACACCGCTCTCCTAGACAAAGTTGAAAGGAAGGCCTTTCGTATCATTAACTCCCGTCCACTCACCAACTCTCTGCAATCTCTCTCTCTCTGCCGCAATGTTGCATCTCTCTCGCTATTCTATCGCTACTATAATAATCAGTGTTCCTCAGAGCTATCCCAGTGCATACCACCTCCTTTACGTAGGGCGCGTGGTACCCGTCTTGCAACTCAATCCCACCCCTACTCTGTGCAACTCTCCAACCCAAGAGTGAAACGTTACTCTCAAACTTTCTTCTACTCAATAGCTGAGCTCTGGAAACTCTCTCCCAGCATCAGTCTTTCCCTCTTCCTATGACTTAAAATGGCTTCAAACTCTGTGTGTCCAGGCATTTTGGCTCGAACGTCCCTTGATTTTGGCCCTGTCACTCTTTCAACTATTCAACTATGGGGGAGGCACTCGCTATAGGCAGTTATGCCTTTTGCCTCCCTCAATCACATAGAAAAAAAAAAAAAAAAAATTATAGTGAGAGAGAGAAATAGTGAGAGAGTGAGCGTGAGTGAGAGTGATAGTGATAATAGAGTGACAGTTATAGTGAGAGAGAGAAATAGTGAGAGAGTGAGCGTGAGTGAGAGTGATAGTGATAGTAGAGTGACAGTTATAGTGAGAGAGAGAGAGAGAGATATATATCATGTATGTATCACGTATACCTTACTGACTTATGAGTGTAAACTTGATTGCTTTGTGTGTGATGGATAGAGTAGTAAGGACTCACGTATTAAGGTGGTATAATGGTTAAAGCGTGTAAGTTCTGTATGTGGTGTCCTGGGTTCGAATCCCCGGAGGATCATATGCTTTCATTAATTTCATTGGGAGTTATTGGTGTTAAGAATGATAGTTAATACATAGTTTACTAAATAGCTTTCGAATTGCCCTATTGTATCCTAGTTACTGTCCTTATAAACTTTGACATATAAATCCAATTCTCCCTGCCAATATTTCACTTGAGACCTCTGGTGAACGCTTCTGAACTAGCGCCAGAGCTACGACTGTCGACATCAACAATACTCAACACCGAGGACATGCACAGTATATCACTATTTCTTGTTATTATACATGGTTTTACTATATAGTTGATGGTTTAACTATATGCTGATATAGTATGGCAATCATAAGAATTTCCATATTGAGCAGATAATGACTACAAACATCAAATATAATCATAAGGCTGATTAATTATCACAACATATAGGCATGAAATACCTTCTTCCGTTTTACTATAAATATGTATTATTTGTGTGTGTCGGTGCCTTGAAAGTATAATAAGTAACAAAATGCAATTACTATAATACGTGTCGGCTACAGACATTACGGCACATATCTTATATTTATATAAATTCTTAAGAGACAGGGAGGGGGGAGAGCTTGCGATATCGTCTTATAAAGGCCCAGTCGGTTATCGGCACGTTATTTTAATTGTACATTTATTTTCTATTATAACCGTTATGTATCGTTATAGTTTGCTCCTTAGACCTCTATCAAACTTAAAGAAACACCATCCCAAAGCCCCCCTTCGAGATAAATTTGTACATTTTTCGGTAGAACAAATGTCCCAGCCGAAGGCCGATTCCTCCTTAAATACAGGCTCGCTATTGCTCGCCAGGAAAGAAATCAACACCAAAATGGCACGAAAGATCTTAATATTGACAAAAAATGGACGAAAGTATTAAATTTTGAAAACTAACTGGGATAAACATGAAGGAGAAGGGGGTTCTGAATAAACAAAAATATTTCCCCTTAAACTCCCAAACATATGTACCGGGCGACAACTTTGGCAAAAACCTTGGCTGGGAAAATTATGCTTGCCTGTTAGGGTAAACAAAGTCCACATTTTATAACTGTAGTACAAGTTCGCTCACTGTACTCTAGACAAACCACCAAAGTTTGAACCATAAACGTCGTGTTAATCTGGTCTTTACACCAGATCAACCCAACTTTTATCTTACAACTTGGATCATTGCTGTAACTCAGTGGTTGTGGGTGATTGTTTTGGTCTTATAAGTGATATATATGTTATAATAAGTGGCGCAAACTGTGGCAGAGAGTTAAGTTATTGGTAAGGTTATAAAACGATCTTAGCTGATTAATGTTGAGGGAAAGAGAGGGAGAGAGACAAAGAGACAGAAGAAAGAGAGAGAGAGAGAGAGATTTATGGAGGAGATCACAACTGGAGGGATGGAGGGAAAGATGGATTGAAGGACAGAGCTTGTTAGGGGGAGATTTCCACTTGAGGGACTTTTTTCTTGACCCCTTTCTCCCTCATGTCTAGTCCCATTGATTTTTCTAAGTTTAAGACGTCTGCCCCATTTTTATTTTGACGATTTTAAGAACTTTCGACCCATTTCTGTCAATTTTAAGACCTTTCGTGCCATTTAGGTGTCGATTTTATCCTGGCGAGCGACAGCGAGCCTGTAATTTAAGAGGAATCGGCCTTCGGCCGGGAAATTTTTCTACCGAAAAATGTACAAATTTATCTTGAAAGGGGGTCAAGGGGGTGTAATCTTAAGCTTGATGGATATCTAGAGACCAAACTAAATACCTGCCCTTTAAGGAAAGACAGGGAGAAAGTCAACTTTAAAATACAGAGTTATGTTGCATTGATCCAAGAACATCTGTTGAACTGATGGCAATTCAGGTGTTCAAAAAAGGTGTTCAGTGACGGATATTATGTTTTAATATATTTCTCATCGTTGTTACAGCAGCAGCAGCTTCAACCATTAACCAATGATGCTTGTTAACATAAAAGGGATTAATGGTTTGTCATAATCAAAGGGTCAATGAAACACCCATTAAGGGGGGTGACCTGCTGGCTGTTATTTCTGTCCTTTTCTCTCTTTCTCTGGCTTGTATCCATTCGGCCCCAATCAGCCAACTATTTTAAGACGTTTATCCCCATCTAGGTGTCGATTTCTTCCTGGCGAGCGATAGCGAGCCAGCATTATATGAAGAAATCCGGCTTCGCCGGAGACATTTTTCTATCGAAAAATGTACAAATTTAGCCTGCTGTCAAACAAAAATAAAAAATATGCTGGCTCGCTACCGCTCACCAGTAAAAAATTTACACCTGGATGGGGATGAACGTCTTAAAACAGTAGGCTGAATGGGGCCAAATGGATACAAGCCAGAGAAAGATAGAAAAGGACAGAACCAAAACAGGTGACCCCCCTTAATGCCTAACAGGTCATAATAAGCTATAATAAAACTGCTGATGGTAATGTAGGACTTAACCCCTTCTGTACCAGCATATCATTATAGTCTAGCTATATTTAGACGATTGTGTGCAGCTTAAGAAGGATCCGAGGGAGTCCAAAGGGTTAATTAAGAAAGCTGGACACCTGAATACAACCGTTTATTAGTAGCCAGTGTAAAATGAATACAACTGTTTATTAGTAGCCAGTGTAAAATGAATACAACCGTTTATTAGTAGCCAGTGTAAAATGAATACAACTGTTTATTAGTAGCCAGTGTAAAATGAATACAACTGTTTATTAGTAGCCAGTGTAAAATGAATACAACCGTTTATTAGTAGCCAGTGTAAAATGAATACAACTGTTTATTAGTAGCCAGTGTAAAATGAATACAACCGTTTATTAGTAGCCAGTGTAAAATGAATACAACCGTTTATTAGTAGCCAGTGTAAAATGAATACAACTGTTTATTAGTAGCCAGTGTAAAATGAATACAACCGTTTATTAGTAGCCAGTGTAAAATGAATACAACTGTTTATTAGTAGCCAGTGTAAAATGAATACAACCGTTTATTAGTAGCCAGTGTAAAATGAATACAACCGTTTATTAGTAGCCAGTGTAAAATGAATACAACTGTTTATTAGTAGCCAGTGTAAAATGAATACAACTGTTTATTAGTAGCCAGTGTAAAATGAATACAACTGTTTATTAGTAGCCAGTGTAAAATGAATACACCTGTTTATTAGTAGCCAGTGTAAAATGTAAAGGGACGGAACTGATACTCAACCGGTTAAGGGGAGGTCTCCACTTGAGGGATTGTTTTCTTGACCCCTTTCTCCCTCATGTTTAGCCCCATTGCTTTTGATATTATAAAACGTTTGCCCCATTAGTTTAGCGATTTAAAAAAAAATCACCCCATATTAAGACCTTTCGTGCAATTCAGGTGTCTATTTTATCCTGGCGAGCGATAGCGAGCCTGTAATTTAAGAGGAACCGGCCTTCGGCCGGGACATTTTTCTACCGAAAAATGTACAAATTTATCTTGAAAGGGACTTGAGGGGGTGTAATTTTAAGGTTGATGGAGGTCTAGGGAACAAACTAAATACCTCCCCTTAATAGTTGTGTAAATAAATCATGTTATACCTTTTATTCGAGTTGAATTATCGTAATGTAACCTCAGAGACAACTATAATAATTCCGCTCTGCAGCTTATGACTGGAGCCTCTATTAAGGGGAGGTTTTTAGTTTGTTCCCTAGATATCCTTCAAGCTTAAGATTACACCCCCTTGAGCCCCTTTCAAGATAAATTTGTACATTTTTCGGTAGAAAAATTTCCCGGCTGAAAGCCGGTTCCTCTTAAATTACAGGTTCACTATCGCTCGCCTGGATAAAATCGACACCTAATTGGCACGAAAGGTCTTAAAATTGACAGAAATGGGTTGAAAATTCTTAAAATCGTCAAAATAATGGGGCAAACGTCTTAAAATTAGAAAAACAATGGGGCTAAACATGAGGGAGAAAGGAGTCCAGAAAAAAGTCCCTCAACTGGATATCTCCCCTTAATGGCATCAAATTAACCTTGTCTTACATGGTTCTCAGGCAAAGGGTCCAATAATGAAGTGAAGCCAAACCGAATGACATTGATGATATTACCAGTACAGTAGTGGCACATTAGGGTCGTCTTCTCTGGTAGGGGGACTGATCAATAGTTGTGCTTACATCCTAAGGTTTGGGAGGATTATAATATAGTCTGTATAATGCAGCAGCCACTCACGGTCAGAGGAGATTATTGTTAACCATTTCAATTATAATAGTGGGTTTGGCATTAAGGGGGGTGACCTGTTTTTGTTCTGTCCTTTTCTATCTTTTTCTGGCTTGTATCCATTTGGCCCCATTCAGCCTACTGTTGTAAGACGTTTATCCCCGTCCAGGTGTCAATTTTTTACTGGTGAGCGGTAGCGAGCCAGCATATTTTTTATTTTTGTTTGACAGCAGGCTAAATTTGTACATTTTTCGATAAAAAAAATTCTCCGGCGAAGCCGGATTTCTTCATATAAGGCTGGCTCGCTATCGCTCGCCAAGAAGAAATCGACACCTAGATGGGGATAAACGTCTTAAAATAGTTGGCTGAATGGGGCCGAATGGATACAAGCCAGAGAAAGAGAAGGACAGAAATAACAGCCAGCAGGTGACCCCCCTAATAAATGAAGGGGATAAAGGTTTTTAACGAGTCCCCCGTACTATGTGTAAAGTGTTAGTGATTGTTGATTGTTTCTGTCCTGTTGGAGTGGCTGTGGTTGGGAGTGGTTTATTTATTATTGGTTAACGCCAGATGATTATATGCAGCTTAGGCAGAAGCTATACAAGATTGTAGAGATAGTTATATCTATCCCATTGTATTTATGTGTGTCTGTCATTTCAGATATCTATCTTTTATATCTATTAGTCTATCAATTGTTACCACTATTATATATTATTACTATTAAAATACGGTATATACTGTATATATAATATATATATATATATATATATATATATATATATATATATATATATATATATCTATCTATCTATATGCTCAGGCCCAATCCCCATTTTGGGGGTAGCCGACTCAAGACAGAGCAAGAACAGGGAAAACACAAAAACAACATAAAACAAAAAATAAACACAGATAAAAAACACAAACTCACACACATCCAGGTCACCCAGGAGAAGACCCAGAGACCCAGGGTTACCAAGGTCGCTCCAGCACTCCCCCGGCCCCTGACCACCGGAGAGGTTCCGATCTCGGCAGGCAGACATGCAGCGGAGCCAAAGCCACAAGCCCTCCCACCACACTTCCAGGCACACCCTTCATATTAATAGTCCCCCCGGGCCAGGCGCCTGATGGACTATTATCTAGTCGAACTTGCGCCCGACCCCTTACTCCAAATGACCACGTGTTCACTCAACTGTTGAAAGCATTCTCCATTCACTCCTGTCCACCACCACTTCCCCTGCCTGATCTATAGTCATTCCTCTATCATCCAAAGCCTTTCTTACACAGTCTCTCCATCTCAATGGGGGTCTTCCTGCCCTTCTATCTCACTCACATATTCTCTTTGTAAGCCTTTCATCTCCCATTCGTTCAACATGACCATACCAGCTCAGCACCCTTCTGTCCACTCTGGCTGACAAATGTTCCTGCTGCACCACTCTCCTACGTATCTCTTCATTCTTCAATCTGTCTCTACGAGTAACTCCACACATACTCCTCAAGCAGCTCATCTCCATCACATCCAGCCCTCTTTTCTCCTTTTTCTTCAGAGCCCATGTCTCAGCCCCATACATCACTGTTGGCACAACAATTCCTTGATACAGTGCACTTTTTACTTTCACTCCGAGATTTCTCGTCTTCCACATACTTCCCATTGCTCCGAAAACCTTCCTTCCTTCACACACTCTCTGTTTTACCTCCACTTCCATACCTCCACTCCTGCTTATATATATATATATATATATATATATATATATATATATATATATATATATATATATAGAGAGAGAGAGAGAGAGAGAGAGAGAGAGAGAGATAGATACTAGATGGATAGGATACTGTGATCCGAATGTTATAAATACCGTATGTTGTAACACTAAAGTTGGTGGTAGTTATTGACGTGGTTGATAGTAATGTCTGATATTGATATTTAATAACAATGTTTGATATTACAGTAATTAAGTTGTTAGCCATCATTTACCAACCATGACAACTACAAGTTAATAGCATGGAATATGTTTAGGTTATTGTTAGCCAACATAATTCAAGTGCTCATTACGTTGTTTAAACTTAATATATTATATAACAACACATCACACTAATTACTAATATAAACACTACTTTTGAATATCGTCTTACAGTAATGGCTTCGCTTTCAATATATACCGGTATATATTCTGGAATATGGCCTACATAGAATACTTAACATTAGTTCAATAAGACGATACAATAATTTGTATACACCTATCTATCTATCTATATCTATCTATCTATCTATCTATATATTGCCGGATGCCATGATCCCCGAAGGGGTGGCCACGGACGAAACGGCCCCATGCACCTCTGTCCCCAGTCAGTTGACGCCCCTGCTCCCATCCAGCATCGCCTTCACTCATATACTTCTTAGCTTCATCCTTCCACCTCTCACTCGGTCTACCTCTCCCTCTCTGTCCTTCCACCTGCTGAGCTATTTATGAACTCATCACAATGTGAATTTATCTTAAAGGAATCTATTATTCCCTATTGTTCCCTATCGAATGTCTATATTACAAGAACATGTGTGTTTGATTATATTAACTAACATTCTATAACCAGGCGGTAACCTGCAAGGGGTACCGGGTAGTTTGAATATCAGTGACCATAAGTAGATTATCCTCTATTGCAGTGATAAAAAAGCTCTTTGAGGCAATACCCAATGATTGTTATAAAACTATAATATGTAATACAGTCACTTGTGGAACTATATGGATTTATGATGGACTATAAATATGTTTACTTGGGTTTTTATGTAATACAGTCACTTGTGGAACTATATGGATTTATTTTGGACTATAAATATGTTTACTTGGGGTTTTCCGTAAGTTAAATTGATTGTTTTATGGAATAATATGGTTTCCTGGAATAGGAAACACAAATCGCAACCCTAGTTAAATGTAGGAGTCTCTCTCTCTCTCTCTCTCTCTCTCTTCCAGTTCCTTGAGCTTACACTAGAGGCATACAAAGGAGAAGTGAGCGAACTAAAACATGAAATATGTTTACTCAAAGAGCAACGTAACAGCCCCAACCTTAACAAACAAAACATCCCCATTTCGCACCCGCAGGCTGATTCTAGAGCTGCCTTCCAGGTAGTCAGAGGAAATAAAACAAAACAGACTGCCCCAAAGATAATCACAATCCCCCTTGCTAACAGATATGATGTACTAGGTAACAGTACAGATGAGGCCGCAGGTGCAGACAATGCACACAAAAGTAAAGTAACGAAAAGAAAACCGTATCAAGAGTCCAAGGCTACACTGGTTAGCAAAAATGAAATAAAGTCAAATAGTTAGTGACTCGCTCTCACGTGGACAGGGGGCCCAATGGGCTACATTAGCACCAGGTAAAAGATCCGTCAAAGTCATACCAGGTGCTAAAATTACCCACATCACCAACGACATCAAGAACTCCCAAATCAAACAAAGTACTTGCCTAGTTCTCAGTGTAGGGAGTAACGATGCCTACGACGGGGGTAACACAAGTAGCAAACAAATAATGACCAAATATGAAACACTCATCCAAGAAGCAAAAAATAAAACTAAAAATTGTATCATACTAGGAATCCCTCCCCGCATGAAAGAAAGCAGTTACAGTAATCTCAGGGCCAATGACATCAACGAGTCCCTAAATCAACTCTGCATCCAACAGCAAGTCGCATTCATTAACCCATTTAATGAAGTAAAAGGGAAAATGGAATTTTTCAAGCGAGATGGAATTCATCTCTCCCACACTGGTTCCACGTGGCTAGCTGCGAAATTAAATGCAGCTGTGTACAACGCCCACGAGAAAACTAGGGATAATCACCAGTCTTCTCACAAATCCCCTTCCAACTCTGACAGGACAAAGAAAAGCCTGATAGCCACCCTACTCTCTCAGAGAACCTAATTCTTCCTAATCCTTCCCCAAGGTCTTACCCCATACCTTTTCCCAAACTCCCTTCTCCTCGCCTCCAAACCCCGCCCTATCTCGCACCACCCTCTCCTCCCCTTTATTCCATTACGCCTTCATTCCCTACCCTCAATCACAGCTCTCCGCTGCTCCACCCGTACCATCACCTAGATTTTCCGTACGACTCAATCACTCTTTACCCGAACAAAAAAACTATTAAACTCTCTCCAACCACCGAACGTGTCACTGCTGTCGGATTCCCCCACTTACAAAAGATCGAGAGAGAATAAACAAGCAATCAAATTAATGTATTTTAATGCCAGAAGTCTACGAAATAAGATTGACGAACTAAGAATTATGTTACTAAATGAAGAAATAGATATAATTGCGATAACAGAAACGTATATAGACACCAACAATATCGATTTCACACACGAATATCAGATCAATTCCTATAAACTATATCACAAGGACAGAGTAGGTAAGAGAGGAGGAGGTGTATTACTGTATAACCAAAGAAAATATATGCTCACTTGAGGTTCAAATTCCTTCTAATAACTCAGAACTGTTATGTGTGAAAATTAATAACAAGGATATAGACATTAATGTGGTTGTCGTATATCGTCGTCCAACTCATACCTATCAAGAGGATATAGACTTATACAATAATTTAGAAAAAACTCTATCAACAAAAGAAACCCTTATCATAGGCGATTTTAATCTTCCTAATATTCATTGGGGAGATGTAAAAGGGTCTGGCCATGCATCAGAAAAAATGATCGAATTTATTAAAGATAACTTCTTATATCAATTAGTCCAGAAACCCACGAGGGGAGATAATATTTTAGACCTAGTAATAACGACCCACGAAAATTTAATTTCTGACTTAGAAGTTGGGGAATTAATATCTAATTGTGATCATAATATCGTCAGGCTCCAAATTAATATGTCGCACACAAACAGCACTAGTGAAACTTTTATTCCCAACTATAATATGGCAGACTTCAATAGCCTAAGAAATGACCTAAAAGATATTAATCTGCATCTCGAAGGTCTCACCAACATTGACGATACATGGGGAAGATTTAAAGAAATATTCATGAGTGCTCAAAAGAAACATATCCCAATGCGTAAAAGACACAGTAAGAAAATAAACAAACCCCTTTGGTACGATATATATATCAGTAGAGCAATTAGGGAAAGAAATCGTTTATACAACTTAAAGAGAGAAACAAAGAATAATACCATATGTAAGCAATACCTGACCGCCAGAAGAAAAGTAAAATCACTAATAAAAACAGCTAAGAGGAATTATGAAATAAGCATAGCTAAAGATAGTAAAACTAATCCTAAGCAATTTACAGATACAATTAACAGTAGCAAACAAATCAAAAGCGGGATAGGGACCCATACTTAACACTCAAGGTGTTTCTAGAAACAGATAGCAAAGACATAGCCTCTACACTTAACAATTATTTCAGCTCCGTTTTTACCACTGCTGCCAACACGAACACTCCACAAGCTACTAATCAAACAAGCAACATTGTGCTCCCTGACTTCAAAATTAGCCATCAAGCGTCACTAGACAGATTGAATACTGAAAATAAATAAATCTCCCGGCCCAGACCTATTCATCCCTAAAATCCTAAAAATGGTCAAAGATGAAGTTGCCGAACCCCTAACCAAAATGTTTAACATGTCACTCCAACATGGACAATTACCCACTGACTGGAAGACAGCGAATATTACACCAATATTTAAAAAGGGAGATAAAAAACAACCAGGGAATTACAGACCCATTAGCTTAACTTCCGTTGTTGTAAAACTATTAGAATCAATTATAAGAGACGAACTTGTACTTTTCATAGAGAATAATAATCTTATTAATAATAGTCAACACGGCTTCAGAGCAAAAAAATCATGCCTAACGAACCTTATCGAATTTTATGACAACCTATTTAAGATTAATGATTTTACCAAAAGTCTTGATATAGTGTACTTGGACTTCCAGAAGGCCTTCGACAAGGTCCCTCATAATAAATTACTTCAGAAGGTCGAGAATCTAGGAATACAAGGCAACACACTTAATTGGATAAGGAATTGGTTAAGCGAAAGAAAACAAAGAGTAATTATTAATGGAGTGGAATCAGAATGGACTCCGGTGACTAGTGGAGTCCCACAGGGTTCAGTTCTGGGCCCATTATTATTCATAATATATATTAATGATTTAGACAACGGCATTAATAACATAATTTCCAAATTCGCCGATGACACTAAAATAGGAAATGCAATAATATCAGAAAGCGATAGAAGTAGCCTGCAATCAGATTTAAACAAGATATCAGAGTGGTCAGAAAATTGGCAGATGCCCTTTAACGTAAACAAATGCCTGATATTACAAATAGGCTCCCGAAACAACAAATACGAATACCATATGAATGGAGAAAAGATAAAGAGCGTATCACAGATAAAAGACCTAGGAGTGCTTATCAATGAAAATCTAAAATCTACAAGCCAATGCACCGCAGCATCTAACAAAGCAAATAGAGCGCTAGGTTTCATTAAAAGAAATTTTCATTGTCATAGTAAAGACATAGTTGTACCACTATATAAAAGTATTGTGAGGCCACATCTGGAGTATGCTGTGCAGTTTTGGTCTCCCTACTTAAAAAAAGACATAGAGAAACTAGAATCCGTTCAGCGTAGAGCAACAAAGTTAATCCCTTCCCTTAGAAATAAGCCATACAATGAGAGATTAAGAGAACTCGACCTGTTTTCGCTTAAGAAACGGAGAATAAGGGGACAGCTGATAGAGTGTTTTAAGATACTAAAAGGCTTTAGTAACGTAAATTCTAATAATCTATTTAAGATAGCCAAAGAAGGTTCCACAAGAGGAAACAAATTAAAACTAACAGGCAGGAAAGCGAACCTAGACATAACTAAAAATTTCTTCACCCACAGTATTATTAATGAGTGGAATAAGCTCCCTAATGAAGTTATTGACAGTGACTCGATATACACATTTAAAAAAGGTTAGACACATATCACAGAAAAGTTGGTCTGCAGTAGAAGCTGATCACTGATAAGAGAACCTGGCGGAAATGAAAACATTTTCAGTTGGAAAAGGGAAAAAAAAATAAATAAAAAAAAAAGTGAAGGTGTGCATGCCTTTTCCTTTCCATTTCTAACTATACTATAAATTCCTTCAGGCGATTTCCAAGCCCTGCAAGGTTATTCACTTCTAACTATTTTCATGTACGGCATATTGCCGGAGGGAGCGGAGGGTGGGGAGAGAGCCTTCATCTTTGCTATCCTTTCCTTCCACTTTCTCTTAGGGTTGCTATCTCTATTAGGATTAAGTCCTGGTCACCTCGTAGGGATCGTAAGATCTGTGTGGCCAGTGTATCTATGTAAATCTATGTAAATCTCTCTCTCTCTCTCTCTCTCTCTCAGTAGTGGTCGAACAAGAAGGAAGTGTCTTTCCGAGCTCCGAGCGCCACCCCCTGCCCCACCGCATGCTGCCTGCTGCCTTTCCCCTCTGCCCTCACCAGTATCTTGTAACTTAGTATTACCAATATCCCTTATAAATTCTCATTATCCCCATTCCTCCATCCTCTCTCTCTACTCACACCCTTCGGTCTCTTTCAAATCATCTAAATAACTCTCTTACTATAAACTACCTAACCTATTTTTACATATAAATATCTCTTATACACAAATTTGTCTCTCTCACTAACTCTCACTATATAGAACATCTCCGTGTTACAATCCCACATACATTATCTAAAAATCCTTCTTGCAAAAATCTTGGTCTGCCACACTCAAGCTATAGAAAAATCCCTCTATAAGCTTAAATATCTCCTCCTTGTCTAAATACCTCCTTTGATTTGTCCCACACCATCTCCCAGCTGCCTATCCATTGTATTCCTAGTTTTCAATAACTCCCTCTCACTCTATCACTCCCTCTCTCTCCCTCCCAACTCCCCCCCCCCCCCCCAACAAAAGGCACCGCCGTCCCCACAACAACATCCGCTTTACGAGGAGTGCCCCACCCGGGTGAATACAGCCCCCAATAAACTAATTCTCTCTCTCTCTCTCCCAATCTCCCCCCCCCCCCCCCACCCCGCCTCTCTCCCCTCCAACGACTTCCGTTTTACGAGGAGTGCCCCACCAGGGTGAATACAGCTCCTCAATAAACTAATCCTCTCTCTCTCTCTCTCTCTCTCTCCCTTTCGTTTCTCTCTCTCTCTCATTCTCTCACTTCCATTTTCTCACTCTCACCCCCGCCCTTCTCTCTCTCTCTCTCTCTCGTTCATATCTCTCCATCTCTCTCTCCCTTTCGTTTCCTCTCTCTCTCTCTCTCTCTCGCTCATATCTCTCTCTCTCTCTCTCTCGCTAATATATATATCTCTCTCTCTCTCCCTCCATCTCTCTCCCTTTCGTTCTCTCTCATTCTCACCCCCCCTCTCTCTCTCTCTCATTCTCTTTTCGTCTCATCCCAATTAATTCCCCCCCCCCCACTCTGTCTTTCTTTCTTTTCCTCTCATCCCTAGTTCGTCCCCCCCCCCCCCCCCCCCCCCTGGCTGCACCGCTCCGGTGCTCCCGCCAAGTGTCAACAAGTACCACCGGGGGCCCCCCCCCCCCCCATCTTCAAACCCCGGTTTATGAGGGGAAATAGGGGTATAAAATAAGGGCCATAGGACCATCCCCCCCCACCCCCAAAACCCGTCCCAAATTTATTTCTAAAGTGCCGACGTAACAGACACTATCCTCAACCCCCACCAACACCTTGCAACCTGCATCATCAACATCGGAACAACTTTTAAGGGAAGTGACCACTCCAACATTTTGTACCTTTCGTTTTTGCAAATTCTCCCTCACTAACCCCAAATCATGGCACCGATCAGAATTAAATGCCCCTCCTGTAACAAGAACTACTACAAGGAATGGTATCCGCGTCATGGGTATCCAAATGCCAAGTGTTTTATGTGTTTAACTGGTGAAAACTTTTTGCTCTTGGAGTGCACATTAGAAGCACACAAGGCACAGGCTGACGAACTGAAGCGAGATAATCTCACACTAAAGGAGACTGTAGGTGTACTTTCGCATCAAAATTTCTTACTACTAAAGAGCGAGTAAAGGGACATAGAGAGTAAGCAAGTCGACGTTGTTAAAAATCTTCAAAAAGAAAACCCATCCAATGATCTATATCAGACAGTAGTCAACAGGCGTAACAAAAACAAATCCAAGGGAATGGGGAAAGCGACACCAGGTATCCCTATCAAAAACAGATTTGCTGTTCTCGCCGAAAACAATGAACACGAGGTAACTGACCACGTGAATGGGAATGGGAATGGAAAAAGCGACACCAGGTAACCCCATCAAAAACAGATTTGCACACGAGGTAAACTGACCACGTGAAAGCAAGCTCGAAAGGCAAGAAAACTCCTGACAGGAAAACAACGAAACCATCAAATCACGGAGCCAGCGGGAAGGAGAAACTCACCCTAGTATATGGTGACAGTCTCATGCGAGGTCAAGGAGCTGCCTTTGCCACCAAGAACAGAGGAAAAAGGTCAGTAAAGGTCATTCCAGGCGGTAAAGTCGAACATATCTTGAAAGACATAACTAACTCCGCCATACCAGAGGGCACCTGTGTAGTCGTCAATGTTGGCTCAAATGACTGCTTTGACGGAGGTAAGGCCCCAATTAAGACCATAGAAAAAGATTTTGAGAACCTAATTAAAGTCATGAAAAGGAAGACCACGAAATGTGTGGTAAGCGGCGTCATACCCCGGATTAAAACAAGCTCATACGGACAAAATAGAGCCATAGAAATTAACAACGCAGTCAAGGTCATGTGCGAACAAGAGAAGGTACTGTATGTGGACAATTGGACCACCTTTGTAGGGAACTCGTCCCTGTACAGCGGAGATGGCATTAATTTATCAGAAAAAGCCGTTCAGCACATGAGTGACACCCTAAATCAAGCAACCTACATTGCCCACGAAAACAACGCCAGTCAGGACCGAGAAATAACTATGCTAATAGACTCCTCTGAGTATTGATATCGCTACCCCCGGAAAAGCCCTCCCACAACCCCACCCAATCAAACTCCACCCGCACAGTTAAGAGAAATAAATAACCCGCCCAACCCTTCCAAGTCCATCACAACCATTTAAACGAAACCGTCAACCCCAATGGCCCACAAGTTGCGAAAACTTACCTACCTGAACCACAAAACAAACTAAACAACCCCACCCAACCCCATCCAAGCCAACCCAACTAACTGAATGAATTTGACAACCCGCCGCGGCTTCAAGTCACAACCCCAAACCCATCCTCACCAATAAGAAAAACAAATCCAGCGCATGCTGAGAGAAATGATATAAAAATAATATCCATAAATGCCTGCTCAATAAGAAACAAAATAGACGAACTCAAATGTCTGTTATTAAATGAGAAAGTTGACGTTATTTGTATAACGGAAACACATCTGAACCTTAAAAATAAAGATCTACTTCATGAATATCACATAGAGCCATATACAAAAATTCATAAAGACCGTAACAATGGAAAACAAAGAGGGGGGGTTGCAATGTACGTTGCAACCTACTTAAACCCAGTCGAGGTGACTCTCCCCGAAAGTAATGCAGAAATAGTGTGCGTCAAAATAAATACAAAAAACATGAACTTAAATATCACTACAGCGTACCGACCACCGAGACTAACTGTTGCCGATGATACAATCTTTTATGAAATACTAGAGAAAACCCTTAATTCCGACGAAACAGTTTTACTAGGTGACTATAACCTCCCCCTAATTGACTGGAATACCCTGACCGGAAAAAATGCTGAGTCACGCCAAATGACAAGCTTCATCCAGGACAATTTTTTGACTCAACACGTAAAACAGCCGACGCGAGACAGGAATATATTAGACCTCGTAATCTATACCCAAGACAATTTATTATCAAACCTGGATGTAGGTGAACATCTGGCAACGTCCGATCATAAAATCTTAAGAATCAACGTTATAAGCAAATATTCCTCAGTAAAAACAACAGGAATGGTTTCGGACTTCAAAAACGCAAATTATGACGGACTTAAGGAATCGCTATCAAACATACACTCAAACCTCATAAATATAAACGAAGTAAATGAACTATGGGGACATTTTAAGTCTACAATTACAGAAGCGCATAAACAATTTGTACCCATGAAACCAAAACGTAATACGAAATCAAGTATGCCCCCTTGGTACAGTAGAGACATTGGCAAGGCAATAAGGAAAAGGAATCAACTCCACAAACTTGTAAAAAATAACACAAACACTGAAGTAATTAAAAACTTGTACAAAAATAGTAGAAGGGAAGTGAAAAAAATAATTAGGGCGAACAAACAAAATTACGAAATGACTATTGCCAGAGAAAGTGCCACAAACCCCAAAAAATTCTACAGTTACGTAAACAAAAATAAACAGATCAAAAGCGGAATCGGACCGCTAATAGAAGATGGCCAGACAATAACAGGTGACACAAACACGGCAAATCTGCTCAACAAATATTTTGGCTCAGTTTTCACAGAAGAAATTATCGATCATACCCTTGAAAATAACACCTCAACTCATGTGATAGGAGATTTCACCATCAGTGTTACCGAAGTACAAAGCAAATTGAGTAATTTAAATGTAAATAAGACCCCGGGACCCGACATGCTCCACCCGAAAATAATTAAGAATGTCAAGGACGAAATAGCAAAACCCCTGACACAACTATTTAACTTATCACTACTACAGGGGATTGTACCGAGTGATTGGAAAGATGCGAACATTACGCCGATATACAAGAAGGGTAGCAAGGACAAAGCGAGTAATTACAGACCAATTAGCCTAACTTCAATTGTAGGAAAAATCACGGAAAAAATCATTAGAGATAAGATAGTAGATTACCTCGAATCAAACAACCTAATCAAAAATAGTCAACACGGCTTTAGATCAAATAAGTCATGCCTAACAAATTTGATTGAATTTTATAACAAACTATTCACATATAACGACATGACGAAATCACTAGATATAATCTTCTTGGACTTTCAAAAAGCTTTCGACAAGGTGCCTCACCGAAAACTATTGGCTAAACTGGAGAGGATAGGTATCAAAGGTGAAATTCATTCTTGGATAAAAAATTGGCTTACAGACAGAAGACAGAGAGTGGTGATAAATGGAGTGGAATCGGAGTGGGAGCCTGTCACTAGTGGAGTTCCACAGGGTTCAGTCCTTGGACCGGTCCTGTTTCTCATTTACATTAACGATATCGATGTAGGGGTAAACAACACCATTTCCAAATTCGCCGACGATACAAAAATAGGATATACAGTCCTGAACGAAGATGATAGAAATGCGTTGCAATCTGATTTAAACAAGATATCAGAGTGGTCGAAAAAATGGCAGATGCCCTTCAATGTCGATAAATGTCAGGTGCTGCAGGTTGGTAGCAGAAATGTGAAATACAAATACGAAATGAATGGCAAACAAATAAAAACCGCAACGGTAGTAAAAGACCTAGGGGTACTAATATCTGAAAACCTAAAAACTTCCGACCAATGTATAGCAGCTGCAAATAAGGCAAACATAGCATTGGGCTTTATTAAACGAAAATTTACATATAAACATGAAAACGTAATAGTGCCACTGTTCAAAAGTATGGTGAGGCCCCACCTTGAATATGGTGTGCAGTTCTGGTCACCTTATCTGATCAAGGACATTGTAAGACTCGAGTCAGTACAGCGTAGAGCGACGAAGATGATACCCTCATTAAGAAATAAACCATATGAAGAAAGACTTAAACGATTGAACCTGTTCTCATTAAAAAAGAGGAGGTTGAGGCTTATTGAGTGCTTTAAGATACTAAAAGGTTTCGACAAAGTCGATGTAAATGCACTATTCACATTAAACAATACTAATCAAACTCGGGGAAATGGAATGAAATTAAAAACCAAAAAGGCAAACCTAGATGTCACAAAGAGTTTCTTCACCTACAGTGTGGCGACAGAGTGGAATAAACTACCAGCGAGAGTGGTGGAGAGCGACACAATAAACGCTTTCAAGGGAAGGCTTGACCTCTATCTGCAGAGGGCTGGGGTGATATGAAAAAAAAAAAAAAAAAAAAAAAAAAAAATGTATGTATATGTATGTGTGTGCACTGTACAGTATGTATATATATACTGTATATATATGTACGTATGTGTGTATGTATGTATGTGTATATGTGTGTGTATGTGTGTACCGGTGTATATATGTGTATATGTATGTATGTATATGTATGTATGTACAGTATATGTATGTATATGTATGTATATACATATACATATGTATATGTATGTGTATGTGTGTATGTGTATATATGCATATATGCATATATAGTTTGTAAGGCCAGACTGCCTAGTAAGGACCTTGAGGTCTGTGTGGTCTGTGTATCTATGTAGCTCTATGTAGCTCTATGTAGCTCTCTCTCTCTCTCTCTCATCTCTTTACACCTCTTCACTGTTTACAGAAAATTATGATGTGATTGGCATAACAGAATCTTGGCTCAATACAGAAGATAGAGACTTTTTAGCAGAGTATTCACTTCTCGGTTATGTAATGTTTGAGAAAAGCCGAATAAATCGAAATGGAGGTGGCGTTTTACTTTTTATCAAAGAAAGTCTTAACCCTACCCTCTTGTCAAAACCTCAAATTGTGAACGTTGACACATCTTTTGTGCTAATAAAGAATAATAAAGGTACAAAAATAATACTTGCATTAATATACAGACCTCCAGCTCAATCAGTGCAAACTGACCGAGAAATTTACGAACAAATTGCAGATGTAAGTAACTCACAAGATACCGTAATTTTTGGCGACTTTAATTTACCTGTGACCAAGTGGGGCGATACTCTTACTTCACACTCCGGACATGACTTGTATACGAACTTGCAAGAGAGTTCGCTTTATCAATTTGTTCGAACGCCAACCCGTGGTAATAACGTTCTTGACATTGTACTTGCAACAAAAGAAGAATTAATAGAGAATTTGAATGTTGGTGATGAATTCAGTAACAGCGACCATCGTACGATAACTTTCACTTTAAATTTTACTAGTAACGAACCAAATAGTAGCATCGAAAAAGTCCCTAATTTCAAGAAAGCAAACTTCAATAAACTTAGAGCTATGTTTAAAGAAACTGACTGGAGCTTTTTAATTAACAATAACGACATAAATACATCTTGGAAGTTATTCGAAACCACTTACCTAAAAGCAGTGCAAGACTGCATACCATCGAAAATACGGCGTCCAGGCCATAATAATAAGCCCAAATGGTGGAATAAAGATATTTCAAACTGCCTGCTTTCTAAAAAATTAGCTAATGATAGATTAAAATCCTCACAAAATGACGAAGAACGGCTGAAATTTGTAGAGCTACGACGCAAAGCCAAAAAGTTAATTAAGCAAAGTAAAAAGACCTTAGAGTTACATATTGCGAATCAAAGTAAAACAAACCTGAAAGAATTCTATAGTTATATCAGAAAGAAAAAAGTATTGAAAGTATTGAAGTATTGAATTGTTTAGATAAACTCAAGGTAAATAAAACGCCTGGACCTGATACAATCTCGCCTAGAGTTCTAAAGGAAGCTAAGGATGAGCTCTCCAAACCACTGACATTACTATTCAATAAATCCTTGCAGTCTGGAACTATGCCCGATCAGTGGAAGCTAGCCAACGTAACACTGATATTCAAAAAAGGCAGCAAATTCCTACCCCGTAACTATCGTCCAATTAGCTTAACCTCAGTTGTATGTAAAATGCTAGAAACGGTCATACGAGACAGACTCGTAAATCACTTAGAAGAAAATATCATACTTAAAGATACTCAACACGGCTTTCGTAAAAAACGTTCCTGTTTAACAAACCTCTTAGACTTCTTCCACGATATCCTCAACCTCTACGATGAGAGTAAAGCTGTAGATATTATATACCTTGATTTTCAAAAGGCCTTTGACAAAGTTCCCCACAAACGTTTACTGCTAAAACTAAAAGCGCATGGAATACAAGACGGTGTGTTGAAATGGATAGAAAATTGGCTCAGCGACAGAAAGCAAAGAGTAGTCATAAACGGTAAGGCATCTAAATGGACCAATGTAAGTAGCGGGGTACCCCAGGGATCGGTACTAGGACCAATTCTCTTTCTAATTTACATCAACGACATAGATGAGGGTCTCACCTGTACAATCTCAAAATTTGCTGACGATACAAAAATTGCAAATACCGTACTCTCAAAAGAACAAGTTGACGATATGCAACACAATCTAGATAAATTGTCATGTTGGGCCCAAATTTGGCAAATGAGTTTCAATGCGGATAAATGTAAAGTACTACATATCGGATACCTAAATGAGAAAGCAAACTATTCGATGAATGGCACTCAGCTTAAGAATGTAAACAGAGAAACCGATCTGGGAGTAACAATATCGAGTAACCTAAAACCGAGTCAACAATGTTCAGAAGTTGTTAAGAAGGCAAACAAAATAATTGGCTTTATAGGCAGGTCATTGAGCATAAATCCAAAGAAGTCATCCTAACCCTTTACAATTCCTTAGTCCGCCCTCTTCTGGAATACTGCGTTCAATCCTGGTGCCCTTATTACCAAAAAGATATAAACAAGCTAGAACGAGTTCAACGTAGAGTTACCAAAATGATACCTAGCCTAAAGAACAAACCATACGAAGAGCGTCTTAGAGAATTAAATCTATTTCCTTTAACCCAGCGCAGATTAAGAGGTGACTTAATTCAAGTGTTCAAAATCATCAAAGGCATCGACAATATGAACTGTAGTAAGTACTTCACTATCGACCAATCTAATTACACGCGGGGAAACGGTTGCAAAATTATTGGTAAATCTTTTAACTCACACGAATCTAAGAATTTCTTCTTCAATCGAGTTGTCAACTTGTGGAATGGGCTTCCCCGAAACGTTATAGACTGCATCACCGTTGATTCATTTAAACTCCGCCTAGACAAATATCTCACATCAAACCCGCGACTGACTGCGTTTGTAAATGAATAACTTTATTTTATCCCCCCCTCAGTTACTAACCCATCTGTCCCCTACTAACTTCCTAATCCTGCCACGGACATTAGTTCCAGGGCAGTAATTCCCTTTCCAATGTTCCCTTACCCACTCTAAACCACTGTTTGGACACTCGATCCTCAGTGTTTTGGAGGACAAGCAACCTAGAAGGGTCACTAGATCTGTTGTTGCTTGATTTCCTTTGTACTCCTTTATACTCCTTTGTACTTCTCTGTCTTTGGTCTCGTTCCCTCTATACTGTATATCCCTTTATCTCTTTGGTCTCCCTCTCATGCCTTCATATCTTCCTCATCTCTATTTGGTATCTCCTTTAGTTCTCCCGCTCCCCTGACCTTACTCCTCCGCTCTCCCTTTCCTTCTCTACCCCCCCCCCCCCTTCCCCTCTTTCTCCTTTCTTAAAGGGGCCCACCTCGCTTCTTTTCTCTTCCTCTCCCTCTCTCTTTGGCTTGTATCCATTCGGCCCCATTCAGTCTACTGTTTTAAGACGTTTACCCTCATCTAGGTTTTAATATTTTCCTGGCGAGCGGTAGCGAGCCAGCATATATACTTTTTTTTTGACAGCAAGCTAAATTTGTACATTTTTCGATAGAAAAATGTCTCCGGCGAAGCCTGATTTCTCCATACAATGCTGGCTCGCTATCGCTCGCCAGGAAGAAATCGACACCTGGATGGGGACAAATGAATTTACACTTTCTCCTCCACAATGCAGAACTTCTGCTTATCAAAATTCATTTATCCCCAGAACTACTACTCTTTGGAATTCACTTCCCTCGAATTGCTTTCCACGAACTTACAATCTACAAATGTTTAAATCCAGTTGTTACAAACATTTTATGAATGGAGGATGCCTTTAGGCACATGGACCTTTTTGTTTTATTTGTGTTTTTCCTTCCTCCGTTCATTGTCTCTTTAAAAAAAATAAAAAATAAAAAAAAATAAACAAAAACTTACAGTTGGCTGAATGGGGCCGAATGGATACAAGCCAGAGAAAGAGAGAAAGGGAGAGAAAGAAAAAAAGGGCAGGTGACCCCCCTTAATTCCCTCCTCCTTCTCCCTGTCCCACCCCCCTCCTTTCTTTCGCTCCCTCTTTTTTTCCTTCTTCTCCCTCCTGCAGCGCCACCTTCGGGAATCTGAGACTGGATTCCCAAATCAAATTAGACCTCCGTACAGATCTGTTGTCTGGCTGCTAACCCAATTACTGAGGTCACCTCCCTCAGGGTTATCATGAAGTCATTATTTATGAGACAGAAACGAAGGCATTTGGGAATGTTTTGATTCATGGAAATGTTAGAGGATTGAGTTTTATTTCGCGTATTACAGGTTTAGGAATTGGTAAAATGGTTTTAATTTAATGGTTAAATCTGCTATTCTTTGAAGGCAACTTAAATATTGCAGCTGCTGCATGCCGTTTATTATTATATATAATTAACTCCCTAACAGCTTTGATGCAATCCCCTCATGGTCAAGTTCCAAGACAAGAGACCATGTTTGTAGTTAACTATGCAATGAACACACTCTAAAAAAAGACGATCAAATTTCATCAGGGAAAATCGATAATTTATTTCAAAAAGCCTAGATACACGCGCACATGAGACATGCATGCACGTGTGAACCCTGGCTGTGGAAACAGAAAGGTTATTCGTAACTGCAACATAGCAGTTATGTGCGAGTCCCTGTCTCCAGAACCACATTAACACCTCCAGGGACAACATTATGAGACTGTTGGGAGTACAACACTGCTCCCAACTACAGGGCCCTGACTTCTTACTGGCGCTCCCGGGGTATGTTGTCAACCACCTTGACGTGATGCTAGAAAGTATAACCATGGTCAATGACCCGATACATATTCCAGCAAAGATTGCATTCTCTGACCAACACATTTGCCACATGATGTAATATTCCACAGTTCAATCAGTAGGCTATCTGTCTACAGTATATGGTTATTAAATTTATGTGAGAGAGCAGTTATTAATTATGACCTAGCCAGGGAGGATGGTGGAGAATATTATAACATATAATTATGTGGAAATTGGAAATCATGAATACAAATAAAAATAGTTTCTATATCCACTCTTGAACATCTGTCTATGTATATACCTTTTACCGAAATTGAAATAATTTCCGTTTCAAGAATGATTCTTTATCAAGGTGCCTCAACGTGGGAGACATTCTTTATCAAGGTGCCTCAACGTGGGAGACATTCTTTATCAAGGTGCCTCAACGTGGGAGACATTCTTTATCAAGGTGCCTCAACGTGGGAGACATTCTTTATCAAGGTGCCTCAACGTGGGAGACATTCTTTATCAAGGTGCCTCAACGTGGGAGACATTCTTTATCAAGGTGCCTCAACGTGGGAGACATTCTTATAGTTGAAAAGTTGTTCTTCATTATCCGCAGGCAGTTTCATTCCCTTCCTTTCATCTTAAGGGGAGGCAGACCGTTTATCTGGACCCCCTTCTCCCTAATGCTTAGCCCCACTCGTTTTAAGATTATAAGACGTTCGGCCCATTACTTTGGCGATTTTAACACCTTTCGCCCCATTTCGTTGTCAATTTTAAGACCTTTCGTGCCATTTAGGTGTCGATTATTTCCTGGCGAGCGATAGCGAGCCTGCAATTTTAAGAGGAACCGGCCTTTGGCCGGGAAATTTTTCTACCGAAAAATGTACAAATTATCTTGAAGGAGGGTCTAGGGAGGAAACTAAAACAAATAAATGAATAAATTAATTAATAGACCAAACAAACGGCCAGTCTCCCCTTAATTAATAGACCAAACAAACGGCCAGTCTCCCCTTAATTAATAGACCAAACAAACGGCCAGTCTCCCCGTAATAAGACCAAACAAACGGCCAGTCTCCCCTTAATAGACCAAACAAACGGCCAGTCTCCCCTTAATAGACCAAACAAACGGCCAGTCTCCCCTTAATTAATAGACCAAACAAACGGCCAGTCTCCCCTTAATAGACCAAACAAACGGCCAGTCTCCCCTTAATTCATAATTTTGAATAACGTCTGGGATATTTCCAGGAAGGTAAGCGGATTTTCCATGATATATAATGTGTATGCTAATGTCATTACCTCTGCTTTCAAAGATCTATATTACCTTTGGCTTGTTACAATGTCAATGTTATGATAATATGGTGGCGTGTGACAACTCTGCAGGCCAGCTGATGACGTGTAAATAGACCTGGCAAGTAAGTACCCTGGCGGTGCTTTATTAAGGAGGGTCACCGGCTTTTTGTTTTATCTTTCTCTCCTTTTCTCTCTTTTTCTGGCTTGTATCCATTCGGCCCCATTCAGCCAACTGCTTTAAGACGTTTATCCCCATTCAGGTGTCGATTTCTTCCTGGCGAGCGATAGCGGGCCAGCATTGTATGGAGAAAACCTGCTTCGCCGGAAAAAAAATTCTATCGAAAAATGTACAAATTTAGCTTGCTGTCAAAATATAAATATATATATGCTGGCTTGCTACCGCTCGTCAGGAATATATTGACACCTGGATGGGGTAAACGTCTTAAAACAGTAGGCTGAATGTGAATGGGGCCCGAATGGATACAAGCCAAAAAGAGAGGTAGAGAAAGAAAAAAAAAACAAAACGAGGTGGGCTTCATTAAGGTGGGATGGGTGGTTTTCTGACTCCCCTTCTCTCTCTCTCTTGTTTAGCCCCATTAGTTTTGAAATTATTATGACGTTCGGCCCATTCGTCTGGCAATATTAAGATCCTTTTGTGACATTTAGTTAAAGCGAGCCTGTAATTTAGGAGGAACTGGCCATATTCTACCGAAAAATGTACAACATATCTAGAAGGGGGATTTTGGGAATGTTTTTTTAAGTTTGATGGAGTTCTAGGGAGGAACCTAAGAAAATAGTAAACAAGTGAATAAATCGGCCGAAAAATAAACCGTTCCCCCCTTAAGGGGAGGTTTTTAGTTGATTCCCTACACTTCCATCAAACTTAAAATGACTTCCCCTAGACCCCCTTTCAAGATAAATGTGTACATTTTTCGGTAGAAAAATGTCCCAGCCGAAGGCCGATTCCCCTTAAATTACAGGCTCGCTACCGCTCGCCACGAAAAAATCGACACCTAAATGGCACGAATGGTCTTAAAATTGACAGAAATGGGGCGAGGGTTCTTAAAATCGCCAAAATAATGGGGCAAACGTCTTAAAATCTCAAAAGCAATGGGTCTAAACATGAGGGAGAAAGAGGTCCAGAAAAAAATCCTCCAGGTGGAAATCTCCCCTTAATGTCGACTTGACAAGCTCACCTTTCCATGAAGCATCAATGTTTCCCTCTACGGTATACTGTTTATATATGTATATTTATTTAGACTAACCTAACCAATTCATTTTAACTACCAACGTCCAATGCGTATCTTGTTCATATTTAGACTAACCTAACCTAATTCATTTTAACTACCAACGTCCAATGCGTATCTTGTTCATATATTTACACTAACCTAACCTAATTCATTTTAACTACCAACGTCCAATGCGTATCTTGTTCATATATTTACACTAACCTAACAATTCATTTTAACTACCAACGTCCAATGCGTATCTTGTTCATATATTTACACTAACCTAACCTAATTCATTTTAACTACCAACGTCCAATGCGTATCTTGTTCATATATTTACACTAACCTAACCTAATTCATTTTAACTACCAACGTCCAATGCGTATCTTGTTCATATATTTAGACTAACCTAACCTATTCATTTTAACTACCACTTCCAATGCGTATCTTGTTCATATATTTACACTAACCTAACCTAAATTCTTTTAACTACAAAACCAATGCATCTTGTTCATATATTATTTCCCCCAGATTGGCTACATGTCGATACTGCAGGAAAATATACGCTTGCGAGTCTGAGTACGAGATCCTTCCTTGTGAACCCGTTCTCCGGAGATGTGTCTTATATGATATACCGTACGAATAATGATAGCTCCGGAGGAGGAGGAGGAGGAGGAGGAGACTTCAATTTGCCCACACATTCAGTTTTCTCGGGTAAATGTGAACTAAAATGTCGTTAACGTAACAGTTTCTTGGATTGACGAGGGCGCATATTCCCCTAGTTTGTCATCATCATCATCTCATCATCATCATCTCTACTAGGGCTGCCTTATGATCTGCTAATTGGGGAAACTAGTCAAAACTTTTCTACATAGATTTGTTACTGAACTACATCTTTACAGTATCTTCAGACAAATAATATATTTAAAGTGTGATATACTGAGTTCTTCATCACTTGACGAGAAACTAAACTTTTATACAAGCACACATACACATACACATACACATACTGTATTGATAAAACGAAAATAATATTGATTAAACTCTGCATCTGTACGTCTGACGTAGTCAGAATGTGTGTGTGTGTGTGTGTGTGTTGTGTGTGTGTTGTGTGTGTGTCGGAATACAATATTATTTCACTGGAGAGAGAATAGCCTCGACACTGTATTCCTTAGTTAATGTTTATAGAGGACGAGTACTTTATTGACAACGTGTCGCAGATAGCTTCATCAGGTCACAGTGACCTGATGAAGCTATCTGCGAAACGTTGTCAAAAGTACTCTTCCTCAGATGGTGTTTTTGTATCCATTCTGTCTACTTTTCAAGTACCTACCACTCAACAATGTTTATTAGAGTCCCAATCTAGACAAGGACGTGAACAATTCCTGAGATAAAGATATGTATGAAATGTCAGAAACCAGTAAAGCTTTTGAAGTCCTGCCTTTGTTGACTGGACAATTATTCTGACATGCTTTGTAATAATTCTCTCTCTCTCTCTCTCTCTCTCTCTCTCAGCTATGCAACTGACTCAAAGGAAATGAAGAGGACGCCTCAGAAGAGAGAGCAAGATAGAGAGACATGAGTGTGTTTGTGCATGTGTGTGTGTGTTTGTGTGTGTGTGTGTGTGTGTGTGTGTTGAAAAAAATAGTCGCAATCATTAATTATAATTCATGAAAAAACATTTTTGTTTTAATTATGTGTAATCAGGAGCATTCATACATAAACTAAACATGTATTACACAGAGCTCCTACACCACAACAACACTAGTGGCCATATAATATTAGTCCAGTTCCCCTCCTTTGATACCTTACCTTTTGATGTGTTCGCCACTCTTCTAGCGGCACCAAGGAGCGCGACGCCCCTCGTTATGGGTGGTGATTTGGTGCAGTAGACTGTTTGAAGCGACAGCTCGCTCCCTTGCGAGGATGGGCTCGTCTGGCACTTTTTGCAGTTCGACATCTAGGGCTCTCTTGAAGTTGTCTAACGAGATGTCCGTCATGTCTCTTACTTGCCGTAGGAGTTTGTTGAAGAGACGTGGGCCTCTGTGTGATAACCAGCCCTCTCGCAGAGAGCCCATAGCACCCCTGTTATTCATCCGGGGGATTTCGCATTCCCAGCCTCTCCTATCACTGATTTCATGACTATCGGAGTATGTAGGTTTGGTACTAAACCCTCTGCGATTTTCCACGTGTATATTATTAGGTAACGTTCTCTTCTACGTTCCAGTGAGTACAGATTCAGTGCTCTTAAACGCTCCCAATAGTGTAGATGTTTTATCGAACTTATATGCGAAGTGAAATTTCTTTGTACACTCTCTACGTCATTTATTTCACCCTGCTTTGTATGGGGATGTTAATACGCTACAGTATTCAAGCCGCGGTAGCACTAGAGATTTGAAGACCGTTATCATAGGTTCCACCGCGTGTTTTAAAAGTACGCAGAATCCAACCCGTTAGACGTTTCGCAGCCGCCACTTTGACCTGGTTATGTACTTTGAAACCCATATTTTCAGACATTAATACCCCAAGGTCTTTCACACTGTCTTTCCGTTCTATTATGTGGTTAGATTCTGTTAAGTAATTTGTAATTTCGTTAACACCATTATTATCTCCGTACCGTATTCATTGGAATTTTTCCTCATTGAATCCTCACAATGTATGTACTGTATAGTGAACACATTCGAAACATGCTTGTGTTTATGATATATTATATATTATGTAGCAAATGTCTATAGTGTTAGGATGTTGTGGTGACAGGTGTTGACAGTATTATTTATAAGCGTATATGTGTCAGGGTGTATGTGTTGGACTATAGGGTAAACGTTGTATAATATAATCGGAGGAGTAGCCTGGAATATGTAAAATAATGCTAGTGTGCGGTAGGTCTTTCTGTATGATTTCATTTGTTTATATTTTATTGTAAAAGCTATTAATGTGATTTAAGCTCAATTATTGTGGCAGATTGTAGGTTAGAGTTTTTAATCTTACAATATGGGAGAGAAAATTCCATTACGAGTTAATGTTTAATTGGTAATGTCAGTAAGCATATCTAGGTTCGCCTCCGCGCGCGTGCATGTGTGTGTGTGTGTGTCTGTGTGTGTGTGTAGAAGGAAGAGTACACTTTCATATCCACGGGATGAAAAATTGCATCTAAAATGGATTCTCGAGTGTTTTATTTCCAAGTGATAGCGCCAAAGAATTCCCGAGAGAAAGGTTTGGTGTGAGGAATGTGTCTGGGAAGATTTGTACGTTGATCCACTATGATATAGTTGTTGAATATATTGATGTTTGTAGTACTTTGTACACTATGTATATCGCATGAATTTGTAACACACACACACACACACACGCACGCGCACACACACACACACACACACACACGCACGCGCACACACGCACGCACACACACACCAGCACACACACCTACACATGCAAACACACACCTACCCACACACACCCACCCCCCCACACACACAAAGACACACACACACACAGCAACACACCTACACACACACACACACACTATAGAGTCAGTGGCAAATACTCTACTATTTGTTTTAGCGCTTTTATTCCCATTGGCATGTTCTAAGATTATAGTATATATATAAATTGTTTGTTGGAAGGATATACTAGTAAAGATATATTGTTTGTTTGGAGGAAATGCTGATAAAGATAAATTATTTGTTGGAAGGAAATACAAGTAAATCTGCATTGTTTGTTTGAAGGAAATACTAGTAAATATACATTGTTTGTTTGAAGGAAATACTAGTAAATATACATTGTTTGTTTGAAGGAAATACTAGTAAATATACATTGTTTGTTGGAAGGAAATACTAGTAAATATACATTGTTTGTTTGAAGGAAATACTAGTAAATATACATTGTTTGTTTGAAGGAAATACTAGTAAATATACATTGTTTGTTTGAAGGAAATACTAGTAAATATACATTGTTTGTTTGAAGGAAATACTAGTAAATATACATTGTTTGTTGGAAGGAAATACTAGTAAATATACATTGTTTGTTTGAAGGAAATACTAGTAAATATACATTGTTTGTTTGAAGGAAATACTAGTAAATATACATTGTTTGTTTGAAGGAAATACTAGTAAATATACATTGTTTGTTTGAAGGAAATACTAGTAAATATACATTGTTTGTTTGAAGGAAATACTAGTAAATATACATTGTTTTTATTGGAAGGAAATTCTAGTAAATATACATTGTTTGTTGGAAGGAAATACTAGTAAATATACATTGTTTGTTGAAAGGTATTACTTGACTATAGTTACCAATCGCTTGTGGATAATGAGAACATGCTCACCCGTATTAGCTTTCTGGAATACTGCAGATATAAATGTTGAGGCTCCGAGTTGCCTCACATTGTTTTAGAAAATTAAGGGAGCTAAATATGTTTCCGGTATGGAGAGAGAGAGAGAGAGAGAGAGAGAGAGAGAGAGAGAGAGAGAGAGAGAGAGGGGGGGGGGAGAGATTCAAGGCATAGTGAGATATCCTTAACGAAATTTCTCTGGACTATATAATATATGCTGAATAGGTTTAGATCTTTCGCTATATCCTTGCCTTGTTACAGAGAGAGGTATGTTCGTGATGGAAATTGAGCGACATTTTTGGGTCGTAAGTACAAAGTGGCGCAAGATAAATAAGAATCAACTCGGCCATAAAATATAAATCAACTTACCATGGCCGAGGTTCATCAAGAGTGTACAAAGGAGTACAAAGGTGACCTAGTATTACGCTCTCTCTTTGTCTGTCTGTCTCTCTATCTCTCTCTCTCTCACACACACTGGTCATTTACAGGTTCCACCGTCAGACACGACTGTCCAATTAGGCCTACTACAGTACGTTCCAGGATTGACTTGAACACTGTGCGTGTGAGAGAGAGAGAGAGAGAGGAGAGAGGAGAGAGAGAGAGAGAGAGAGAGAGAGAGAGAGAGAGAGAGAGGAGAGAATGAGAGAGAGAGAGAGAGAGAATGAGAGAGAGAGATAATGAGAGAGAGAGATAATGAGAGAGAGAGAATGAGAGAGAGAGAGGGGAGGGGCGGGTGGAGGTGAAATAGGGTACATGAGTATTTGTAAAGGTATAACATACAAGTTTACCGGTAATAGATAATTTAATTGATAACATGACATTATAAGTCGAAGCCATGGATAGGAAAGTTAAGCTTGAGAGGAGAAATTATAGTGAATCATGTAACGGTGTTCAAAGATAAAATGCACAGATAAGAGAGTTAAGGCTAAGGATATTACAACAGGGATGAAATTCATGATTTACTTCATCCACAGATAGATTCCACTTGTCCTCAACTACTCTAACTTGAACGTAGTGTATTGTAAATAAGAGTGGAGCGGGCTACACCGGAACTCAATACAATACACCACAAAACACAAACTAGTTTGATTATTTAATTCACCCTAAGAATAATTCCCCCTTTCCTCAACTACTCTAACTTGTACGTTGTGTATAATACGTGTTAATGAGATTGGATCGGGCTACACCGCAACTCGGTACAATACACCACAACAAAAACAAGACTCAACGACTTCACTGTTAGGGTGAAACAGATCTGGCAGAATATTCTTCAAGTTTCCTTTTACAAGCAGGATACCGATGCAAATATAAATAGGGCATTTAAGAGAAGCCGACAAGTTAAGGACAGCTGAAAGAGTTGACTTTCTTTTAATAGGACCGATAACGACTAGGCTATTTTTTCAACCTGCTGTATTTCAGCTTGGGCACTGCCAAATATAATTCTGGTAACATGTATAAAACTATGTATATATCCTTAGTAACTAATAGTTCTATTACAAATATGTCGGTGTGATTCTTTGTAAATAACGCAATTTAGACCTTATAAGGGAGGTGTGGCGGAGTGGTCTTGCCACTGGACTAGTAATCCAAAGGTCCCAGGTTCAAATCCCGATATGTCAATGGGAAGATATGATTGGGATGGAATTTGTGACGTACCTATATTTAGTATCAGTGCATTACCACAAAGCCCAAAGAAACGCCAATAAATACCCTCATTGTTCCCTGATTAAATAGCAGTGTATGAATATTCCCATATTCGAAATATGCTACAGGGGGGCAATGCCTAGTGAGTTAAATGCTCAATAGGTGGCGTTCTGAGAGTGAGGGTCCGAGTCAAGGGGTTGAGACAGTGAAGCATAAAGGCGAAGCAGCCTCAGAAGTGGGACTGCTTCGAGCCATGAGTGGGCAACCAAGAGCCGCGCGTCTGCGTACGATGGCAGGTTAACGAGGGCTGGTTGTAGCTTGTGCTTCACTTGTCTCACTTTCTAGGCTGGAACAAGACCTCACGGGCTTCACCGTGTTGAGCGCTGAATTTGCAGGCTCTCAGCCTATGTATGCCCTAAAGGGAGTAGTTGGAATATAGAATACAAATACAAAACTACTTAAACCAATGTGCGTATTTAAAAAAATGTATGTGTATTTATTTTATTTATATACTGTATATGTTGTTTAGCTATACTAATGACAAGTATGGCAATACAAATGGTTTGTCATATATTTGTCCATGCACTACCGATAGACAATTTTGCTTAACTCATGAACAAGTTTAGAACATTTTATCCATAGAGGGGTCCTTTCAAAAACCAAAATATCTCTAGTGGTGAATTATTATCAGAGACTGAAGTTCATCCCGAACGAAGTGATATGTTGAGCATGTGTGATTTTCATAATTTACATATGCTTAGATTGACAACTCAAGACTGTGAGTAGCAAGACTCTTTATACATCCATCTATGAGGGACTTCATAATTGTAAACAAGATTTTTCAATTGCATCATTTAGAGTATATATAAAAGTTAAACGTGCAATATCATATGGCCAAAGAACGTTACCCTTTTAATCAGACAACGATTAACCCTTCCTACCCGGGCAGCCTTTCTTAAGGACGGAGGCTGTATCCGGGCGATCTGGCTGAAAACACAACAAAAGTAAACTAAGGCTAATCTCGCTTAATATACTACCTACATTAATCAAACATATGTCAAAATGGGCGCCTTACCTTGCCGCGTAGAATGGCGTTGAGTAGAGCTTTCTAGCTGAAGTAGTTCCGGAGTTATGGTGATGGAAGTGGAGGTAACTTTTGCCGCGTATTTACCTCGCCGCGTCCGAACGCTCAACCGCGGCCCAGGCTACGACGAACGTTTTGACTCGTCGCTCGACCTTGAATTATGGCCGGGAAGCGATTTTTTAGTGTTTTATTGTTTATTATGCCATATATTATTGTTATTATGAGTATTTTCACTCAATAACTATATTTTTCTGATCTATTTTGTGTCTCTGTCACTTATACTTAGTTTTATTGTTATTATTATAGTAGTTATGATTATTTATACTGGACTATGGTAATTGATAGTGTCATTTTCACTTCTTTATTGTTAGGAATATATATTTTAGTGTCACTATCACTTGTTCATATTGTTCTGAAGGCACTTATTATTACTTATGTGTGTCTCTTTCACTTAGACTTAGTTTTATAGTCATTATTATAGTAGTTATGATTATTTATGCTGGACTATGGTAATTGATAGTGTAATTTGAACTTCTTTATTGTTAGGAATATATATGTTAGTGTCACTTTCACTTGTTCATATTGTTCTGAAGGCACTAATTATTACTTATGTGTCTCTTTCACTTATACTTAGTTATATTATTATTATTATTATTGAGTCACACTTACTCTGTCACTTACACTTCAATAGTTTGCCAGAGTCTGGAAATCATTGAAGCAGGTGCCAGCACACAGTCCCACCTGACACTCGAACATTGCCCAGTAGTTTTTGTGGGTTTGCTTGGTCGTCGAGTTGTGCGGGTGCACACATAGCACCTCTTCTGCATTCTTATTCGGCTGTTAGGACCCTGGAAAGAAGGGCGACGAGCAGGTACTTTCTGAAGGACTTGGCTCACCCTATTCTGTCCACCATGCCTGGTCCTTGTAGGGTCCTCCCTGGTGTACCCACATGTTTAACCAGGTGCTGTTGTATCAGCTGCTTTTGGAAGGTCCGCAGGCATCTTTGTACTTGATGACTGGACTCCTCAAACGGTAGATGTACGCGTTGAGGACAGACATATCTACTGTATGCAGGACAAACTTCTTGTACCACCTGCAAGATGTTCGCAGGCAGTCTATGAAGCCCATCTGCATGTCGGACTTGTCGACGAGGCGCATGTTCAGGTTATAGTCCAGAACAGCAGCTGGTTTTGTGATAGGGTTCTTCGTTTTTTTTTTCGGTCCACCTTCCCTGTGGGGACCATCTCTGCTTTTGTGGCATGTGGTGAGGAGGTTGACCTTGCGCTGGTCATGCCAGTGGATGGAGAGGATGGGGCCACTCTTCTTATGGAAGATGTCCATCTTCTTAGTTTTGGTTTGGTAGGTTGGCATGCCCTTCCTCTTCCCCTTCACTGTGCCGACAGTTCCGGTCTTGCGGTCATGGAGGTACTTGGCGAGGATAGGCGACGTGTAATAATTGTCGGTATAGAGGACGTGGTTGTCATGGAAGTACCTCTCCATCATCCTCTTTACCACAGCGCCGCCAAAACCAATGAGGGGGTCAATCTGCACCTCACCACCCATGCCGCTGTAGACTATAAAGTCGAGCACATATCCCGTCTTGCAGTCGCAGAGGACGAAGAGCTTGATGCCGAAGCGGTGTCTCTTTGACGGGATATACTGTCGGAAGTGCAGCCTACCACGGAACAGGACCAGAGATTCGTCGATGCACAGCTTCTGAAATGGAATCAGGTAGGTGGAAAACCTATGACGTATCATGTCATACAGTTGCCTGATCTTCCAGAGTGTGTCGGGCTCGTGGACATGCATGTTATTTGTCAGGTGGAAATATGAGAGGATGTCGAAGTACCTATCCCTTGACATGAATTTGCCAAATGCTGGAGTCGTTGTGAGGTCGCCAGTTATCCAGTAGTCGGCCAGAATGTGCTTCTTTATGTGTGTCATCAGCATTGTGAGTGCCAAGAACACATATAATTCTGCCACAGTGAGAGCTCTCCATGCCACCATCTTGGCACTGGTCTTCCTGCCAAGAAAGTTTGAACAGATAGCCTGGTGGTTATTTGTCTCTTTGACAAGGTATTCCATGACTTCATTGTCGTAGAAGCTACAGAAAAGTTCACTGGGGGTGGCATTTGGGCCACAGGGATATGCTGGTGACACCCCAGAACCCTGTTGTACCTCGTCAAAGGCAGGAAAATCTGGCACAAAATCCACCCCATCTGACCACACAAACATTTCAGCAGCTCGAGGACGAGGACGTGGAGCTGCAGCAGGCACACGCCCTGGACGCCCTGGCACACGCCCTTGGCCACGCGGATGCCCAGGCGGACGCCCTGCACGCCCACGCCCAGGCCCAGGCCCAGGGGCAGCGGCATTGGCAGGCTGACCACGTCCATGACCTCGAGGTCCTTTGACTCTTCTTGTCGGACTCCCTCTTCCTCTTCCTCTTCCTCTTCCTCTTCGTTTTCCTCTTCCTCAGGCGACGTCAGGTCATCGGGGCAATGTTGGGGTCGTCAGCATCCTCTTCAGGAGACAACTCTGGTGAAGAATAGACCAGGCGTCGGCGGTGTGGGGCTGCGGGAGGTTGAGCAATGGGAGCCTCGGCCTCGGGAGTTGGGCTCCTTTTGCGGCTAGCCGTGGACTTTTCCGCAGGAAATAAGGACCTACGATGCGGAGCCTGTGGTGACACACTGTGGGAGGCCAATGGCGCACTTGTAGAGGCCCTTTGGTCATCCTGAGGGACAGATGAAGCCGAGGGCTGTGGGTGGCCCTCCCGGCGTCCCGGGTCAAGGCGTTGGGACAAAGGAATGCGGGTGGTTGCTAGGCCTGGGTCGGCGTCACTCTCACTATCTACGCCTTCCCTCACTTTTTCTGCCTCCCTGCGTTCTTTCTTGGCTGCACTTTTCACTAAAGACTGTTTATAGAAGTATTTACCCACTTTCAAGGGCGTACGGGCAGGCAAAGGGGAAGGTCTAGGCCTAGGCCTACCCTGACCTACGAAACTAGGCGAAGGGGTTGGCTCTAGCACACTTGGTACTTCAATAGCACCTTCCTCCACCACTTCCACATCAAGATCATCACTACTATCACCCCCTTCAAATAAATCAACATTGTTATCAACACCAAATCCCACAAAATCGTCAATATCGCTCCCACTTCTACTCTGAATATAGAGGTTTTTGTCCACAGAGCTTTCACCACTGCTCAAATCCTGGTTGAAAAGTTCACGTTGTATTGCACTATCACTTAGCAAACGTTTCACTTTCCTTAGTTTCTTTTTCTTCTCGGTCGGCAGAGGCGTAGATGTTGCAAGTGGGGTAGCACTGGGACGCTCGGGAGATTGCACAGTATCGGACGCATCGGAATTCATTTTTTTGCTGTAGCTCGCAATGGTGGCAACGTAGGAACTGATAAGCGTGGTAGTTGAGGCTTGGTGGCGCTACGATCGCCCCCGCAAAGTAAAATTTGCCCGCGCGAAATTTAAAGCACGCTTTCAAGCAATGCCTTAGGTAAGGCATATCGGGTAGCGGCCCTTCAGCCGCGCTGTCCTTACCTAAGGTAGCCCGGGTAGGAAAGGTTAACAGTACATGTACTACCAGATTAATTTATTTTGTGAAGGAAGATCTCTAGGGTCCGATAAGTTAAGAAGTATATCAATAGACACGTTAGAAGATGCAAACGCTGTGTTCAATTTACGTGAAAATGGGTTGAATGGAGACAATGCTTATCGAACCCATATATTAGCTCACGATTGCTCAACGAAGCCATACTAGATCAACAGGTAGATATGATAAAGATTTTAAGTGACATTGATGGTTCCTGGCAAGAATTCACATTATTGTTGTGGCCCATAGTTCTCCATCAATCATAAGAATCTGACAAAAATATCGTACAAGCGGATTCTGTGACTGGGTATATTACCTATTGAATTCTGACAAGTGCTTCCTAATTACAATAAAGTCGTCTGGAGGTAACTAGAATAAAGTAAGAATTACAGTCATATCCTTGAAAGCATTATTAATCAAAATAACATAATTAATTCGATTCAATTTGCCCTTAGAATTATGTCGCTTTAGTTCTATTTTTCTGACACACATTTCCTTATTATGGTGGAGGTATGAAGCATCTGTGGGATTTCAAGGATGACATAATGTTATTTGTACGCAATTCGATTCCAAGAGGTCCTTCCTTAGCTGAATAAAATCATACATGTGTTAGCCAGAATTCAATACAAATAACGTTATGATATGCTGAAGGGAAAAACATGTTTGCTGACGAATGTTTGCTGACGGTAGCCTTGAAGCAAACAACAAATGGACAGTTTTAGCTTCGAGAGAAACAAGGATAGGCACCAGCAAACTAAATTAGGCAGGACATATATTGCACCAACAAATGATGTTAGAAATACAATAACAATAACTAGATGCATTCATGAAAATATAGATTGACTTATTCCAGATACGATGAAGTTTGTTGGTTTGTCCTGGTTAACAATAGACAATTCTATTCCGTTTTTGAAGGTTCATTAGGAATCCAAACGGAGAAACACATATCAATTAACCCACTGCTTTTCAAAAGGCCTTCTTAAGCTCACAGAAATCGTCTACTGATTCCCAAACCAGAAGACATAAACGTCATCGCATATGGAATGTGTTATGATACAAAATTGCTCAGATATAAAAATATGTTATTAATTCTTATAAATATGAAGGAGAAATCAATAAAAGATGAAGTGAAAATAAATGAGACTGTAATTGTAATTTATGCAATAATTATATACTATACAGAATAGAACTGTACGAAATGGAAAATGAACTCTTTCAGTGCAGCGAATTACATAGGTGAGAATACACCCTAGCGGCTATTTTCCCATTAATTCCGCTCAATATACGTCACCTTAGTGCCATATCCATAGCCCAGAGCAAATTGGAACGAACTCCAACAAAAAGATTGAGTCAAATTTTCTTTCTAACAGTCATCATACCCTCCCTACCTCATCACACCAGCAAAGGAAAATTGATCAATACTTTGCTGGTTATGTCGCTGATTGTCGCCCCCCCCCCCCTCCCGTCATAAGCTTTACCGTCATTTTATCATATTTTGTGTTTACAAGACAGTTGGAGTTGTTCAAATAAAGATGATATGAACCTCATATTCTTACCTAGCATACTGTATAGCTGGCACAATTACATGAACAAGTGTCCCTGTTTTCATTTATTTTCAGCTTCTAGGCATCTTTTTTTGTGTACACCTTCCTTAACCAATGCACTCAGCACACTGATATTAGTATGGATGGCAAACCTAGAGCCTCCTGAAAGTGACTGTAAACAATCGGGGCAGGTTGGTTCAACCAACTCAGAAGGTACTACCAAAACGTATATGTATGCTACCCGAAGTATAGCCCTTTTTTACATTATGACGTAAATATTATATACGTCGTACATCAGTCGCATCCTGACCCTTTGTCAGAGTGAGGGTTGGTGTCCTCTACTTCCCATAGCCCCTTCTATCTTTTTCTCCTTCTGCATCTCTAATTTTTTCAAATGGCGTAGGGATGCGGCGACCCCAACGCCCGCCACTTTCTGGTGCAGGTAGCCTCCTCTGTGGTGGAGGGGCGAGAAATTTCCACCACCGCTTTTCTCCGGCGAGACGTAGAAGTCGGCTAAAGGGGATTGGGGGTGGGGGGCCTGGTATCCTTCTCCCCTTAAATAAATCTACCAAAAAAAACGAGACAGAGATAGGGGCGAGGGAACGCGTTCGTGGTCCCGGACCCTAAGAATAGGAGCTTTGAATGAGCGTGGATGTAGTACGAATGAGAAGCGAGAGGATATTGGAAGGTTATTTGAAAGAAGGATGTATGATGTCCTTGCACTGAATGAAACAAAGATGAAAGGAGAGGGAGAAGTGGATTTTGGAAACGTGATAGGTAGAAAGTCTGGAGTAGACGAGGGAGTCAGGGGGAAAGAAGGAGTGGCTATTATTGTGAAGGAGGAGTTGAGAGAGTTTATAAAAGAGTGGAAAGAGGTGTCATCAAGGCTAATGTGGGTGAGAATGCAGTTTAAGGGTGAAAGGTGGGTTTTTGTAAGTGCGTATGGACCAGGAAGTGAAAGAGAGTTAGACGAGGTAGAGGGTTTCTGGGAGGATTTGAGAGATTGTCTACAAGGGTTTGATGAAAATGAAAATGTTATAGTTTTAGGGACCTAAATGCTAGGGTAGGAAATGAGCCTGTTGAGGGAGTCATCGGTAGTTTTGGTGTGGATGGTGTAAACGAGAGTGGAGAAAGACTGAAAAATTTATGTGAAGAGTGTAGATTGAGTGTAGGTAATACGTTCTTCAAAACAAGGCGTATACACAAGTACACCTGGCATAGACTTGTGAGGGGAGAGATTGTAGAGAGGGCATTGATGGATTATGTGCTGGTGACAAGGGAAAGATTGTGTAGACTGCTGGACGTGAATGTGATGAGAGGTGAGGCGGAGGGTATGTCAGATCATTACCTGGTGGAGGGAAAGCTAAGAGTTAAGAGTTACAGGAGAATAAGAGACAAGCGTGAAGTAAGAGAGGTAATAAAAGTTAGTGAGTTAGAGAAGAGTGAAAAAGAGAGGGAGTACAAGGAAAGACTAAATGAAAAGTGGATGGAAGTGAGAGAGATGGAAGAGAGAGAAGTAGAGGTGGAATGGGCAACAGTTTAAGGAAGGAGTGAAAGCAAGTGCAGAGGTAGTATGCGGCAAAAGGAAAGTAGGAGGCAGAGGTATCAGGAAGGGAAGCGAGTGGTGGAATGATACGGTGAGAAAGGCAGTTGAGGAGAAGAGACAGTGTTTTGAGAGGGTTTTACAGGATGGTAGTGTTGAGGTATGGGAGAGGTACAAGGAGAAAAGGAGAGAGGCAAAACGGAAAATTAGAGAAGCGAAAAAAGATGCAAACGAAAGGTGGGGCCAAAGGCTGAGTGAGAATTTTGAAGAACGAAAGAAGATGTTCTGGAAGGAGGTAAATAAAGTAAGGAAAGGAGGACAAAAGAGGGAAGAGTCAGTGAAAGATGAAAATGGAGAATTACTAGTGGAACCAGTTGAAGTGAGGAAAAGATATGCCGAGTATTTTGAATCTTTGTTAAATACAAGAGATGGAAGAGAAGCAGTGATTGAAGCAGAGGTGGATGGAGATAGGTTACCCAGGCCACCCAGGTGGCAGGGAATGAATGAAAGGATTGAGGAAAATGAGGTGAAAGAAGCAGTGAAACAAATGAGAGCGGGAAAAAGCAGAAGGTTTGGATGGTATTGCTGTGGAGTGTATAAAGAAGGGTGGAGATGTGATAATAGATTGGTTGGTGAGACTTTTCAATGTGTGCTTTGTTGTGTCAATGGTACCAATAGACTGGAAGAGTGCATGTATTGTGCCGTTGTACAAGGGGAAGGGAGATCGGCAGGAGTGTTCAAGTTATAGAGGTATTAGTTAATTGTCAGTGGTTGGAAAGCTGTATGGCAGGGTGTTGATAGAGAGGATAATAAAGTGTACGGAAGTTGCAATAGGAGAAGAACAGTGCGGTTTTAGGAGGGGAAGAGGGTGCGTGGATCAGATGTTTGCAGTAAGACAGTTATGCGAGAAGTATTTAGAGAAGCATAAGGAGATATTTTGGGCTTTTATGGACTTGGAAAAAGCGTATGATCGTGTGGACCGTGAAGCAATGTGGAAGGTGTTAAGGATTTATGAAATAGGAGGAACTTTGTTAGAAGCAGTTAAGAGTTTTTTATGAAGGGAGCAGAGCATGTGTGAGAGTAGGAAATGGTGAGTTGAGTGAATGGTTTGAGGTAAAGGTAGGTTTGCGACAGGGTTGTGTAATGTCACCATGGCTGTTTAATATGTTTATGGATGGTGTGGTGAGGGAGGTGAAAAGGAGAACTATGGGAAGAGGATTGGGTTTAGTAGGAAAGAATGGTAGAGATTGGGAGTTGAATCAGTTGCTGTTCGCTGATGACACAGCATTGGTGGCGGATTCTGATGAGAAACTGCAGCGGGTAGTCAAAGAGTTTGGTGTGGTTTGTGGAAGGAGGAAACTGAAGGTGAACGTCAATAAAAGTAAAGTAATGGTGTGTAATAGGGGAGAGCATAGGGCGAATCTAGATGTGAGGCTGGATGGGGAAATATTGGAACAAGTAGAGTGTTTTAAATATCTAGGAGGAACGATAAGCAGGAGTGGAGGTATGGAAGTGGAGGTAAAACAGAGAGTGTGTGAAGGAAGGAAGGTTTTCGGAGCAATGGGAAGTATGTGGAAGACGAGAAATCTCGGAGTGAAAGTAAAAAGTGCACTGTATCAAGGAATTGTTGTGCCAACAGTGATGTATGGGGCTGAGACATGGGCTCTGAAGAAAAAGGAGAAAAGAGGGCTGGATGTGATGGAGATGAGCTGCTTGAGGAGTATGTGTGGAGTTACTCGTAGAGACAGATTGAGGAATGAAGAGATACGTAGGAGAGTGGGGCAGCAGGAACATTTGTCAGCCAGAGTGGACAGAAGGGTGCTGAGCTGGTATGGTCATGTTGAACGAATGGGAGATGAAAGGCTTACAAAGAGAATATGTGAGTCAGGTACAAGGGGAGATAGAAGGGCAGGAAGACCCCCATTGAGATGGAGAGACTGTGTAAGAAAGGCTTTGGATGATAGAGGAATGACTATAGATCAGGCAGGGGAAGTGGTGGTGGACAGGAGTGAATGGAGAATGCTTGTGAATAGTTGAGTGAACACGTGGTCATTTGGAGTAAGGGGTGGGGCGCAAGTTCGACTAGATAATAGTCCATCAGGCGCCTGGCCCGGGGGGACGATTAATATGAAGGGTGTGCCTGGAAGTGTGGTGAGATGGCTTGTGGCTTTGGCTCCGCTGCATGTCTGCCTGCCGAGATCAGAACCTCTCCGGGTGGTCAGGGGCCGGGGGAGTGCTGGAGCGACCTTGGTAACCCTGGTCTCTGGGTCTTCTCCTGGGTGACCTGGATGTGTGTGAGTTTGTGTTTTTTATCTGTGTTTATTTTTTGTTTTATGTTGTTTTTGTGTTTTCCCTGTTCTTGCTCTGTCTTGAATCGGCTACCCCCAAAATGGGGATTGGGCCTGAGCATATAGATAGATAGATAGATAGACATCAGTCGCAGTGAGTGCGTTAATGAGCTTCAAAAAAAAAAAAAAAGTTATTAAAATATATACAGTATATATATGAAAGTGTATATGGCGAGGGAAACCAAATTAGTAATGAAGCATCTTTAAGATCTGGAAGATTGAAAGTAACATGGTAAAACTGAATTGGAAACATGGAATATATAAATTCAATAGTATTGATAAATATAATCATTGCAATAGGTCATTAAACATAATGCCTTAGGATGTAGATGCTTATCTAACTGATAACATAATAATAGCATGTGAAATGTAATACAAGAAAGTGAGAACACATATGTTGTCCAAGATTAAACCCAATCAATAAGTCAGTCTAATGGCTAAAAAAGTACAACTTCGAAATGGGTAAAATTGAAGACGAATTAAATACATAAACGTAAGAACAGGTGTGCCTTTCTATGACAAAACAGTAAATTAATAAGAAATAACATGGCAAATAACAAGCACATTATGGAACTAATGGTTGAATAGTGAGACGTGAAGAAGTCATGAAAGCAAAAGAGGGAAGATATATTTGAAAAAAAAGTATGAGATTTAGAAGAATGAAACAGTAAAATGATAGATACATTTTTAATGTATATATATGATAAAAGCGTTGATGATGTGAAATATATCACGATAAATAGCGAATAAATAAACATGCACACGATACATAAGAACCGAAGATAATTTGCTGGTCTTTGGAAAGACGAGAAAGTATATATTTATGTTGAGAATGAACTTGATTAGCAAGAATTACTGTGATTGTAGAATGGAGCAAACCACATAAGTATCAAGGACAATATTTACTTTTCAATAATACTGAACAAATCAGCACTAACATGAACAATGGTAAACACAAAACTAAGCATGGTAATATAAACAAGGGGATGCATAGATACAGTTGGAGACAATGGAAATGAAAGGGATGTTGCTAGAAACATAACAAAAATAAAGTAATTTTATTTTTGGTTGTAATGGGAAATAGAAATAGTACGGTAAATAGTGAAACATAGAGGTTGTAAATGGTCTAAGGAGAAAAATATATAACTTTGAGGAGACAGAAAAGTATAGAAGAGTGAGGAGGCGAGATGCCTGTGACCGACGCACCAAAGAATAACAAAGTAGTACCATTTATCATATTGGCGCTCTCTCACTCTTACTCTCACGCGCTCTCTCTCTCTCTCTCTCTTCTCATAAACATTACTGAGTAAATACGCCAAAAGTGCCTAACCTGATAGGAAGACATAAGCCTCTGAGGTGAAAAGTAGATAGGCCTGGCATAAGAAAACAAAAGAGCGAGAGAGGCAGCATATAGTATAAGAGAGAGACGATAGAACAAAGATCTCCATGTATATCAACGTGAAGGTTATGACGCCTGTGTGTGTGAGTGTATGTGTGTATGTCACTGTCTTCTCACCTTGCTGCCTGTCTCGCTTCCTATCAAGCTGTCGGTATCATTTCGTATATTTGTTCTCTCTCTCTCTCTCTCTCTCTCTCTCTCTCTCTCTCTCTCTCTCTCTCTCTCTCTCTCCAATAAACATTCTCGTAAGAGAGACGGGTTTTGCCCAGTCTTTAGGGGGAAACATCCCTACGAATCATCGCTACATCTACTCCGACTATTCCTATGGTCCTACTTATAAGACTTCTTCCCTATACTTTACACATACACACACAAACTTAACTTAATATCAAGGACCCTACTGCTACCTCATGAGTGGGAAAAGAGGTTTTGGACACCTTTATACACAACACTATTTAACGCTTACAGGTTGCGAGAAACTGGAATTGAAGGAGTTTCTGGCAGAGGAGACCAATAAATGGAGTGTGACTACAATACCCCGATAAGCCTACTCGTGATGTGTAATGCTTGAACAGCCCCTGTGACCTTTCCTTGGAACACCTGGCTAAACTGTTCTTAGGTGAGAGAGCTTTATTGCCATGTTGGATACCAGATCAACTGAAATACCTGGGATTGTCTACTGGAATAAGTGTGATGTTTTGTGATCACTTGATTCTAGAATCAGGCCGTGAATTAATGGTTAGTAGTACTTAGTAAGGGTTAAGGCTATCGCTGTAGTTTCATTTGCGAAATCGGTGTTTTGAGGACACAAGTGCTGCTCAGTTAGGAGCTGTGGCACGTTGGGATTGTCTGACCTCAGGGAGGCCTTTGATATAGTATGACAGGCAAAACGAAGTCTGAATCTATAACAGAACGAACACCATTGACAAGTTGGAAGACCCAGGCATAATTCACCACAAACTCCGCTGTTTAAAGGTTTCCTTGAAGTTAGGATCCTTTACAAAGTATTTGAATGGTTAGAACGAAAACCCATGTTAGCTATTTTTACTATAACACATTTAAGCAATGTGTGCTAAGTGCAAGAAGCTAAAATTATGCATATACTATAAAGAAGGTGCATATGCCAACATCCACCAAGATAGTCTCTGTCTCTTTTGTGAGATAGAAGGAAAACTCATAAAGGAGGTTGTAGAGAATAAGGAACAGTAAAAGCCAAGACACTCTGAGAATGCAATCATGAAGAATGAAGTTTCTGAAGGAAGAACAGAAATAGAAGAGCTGACAAAATAAATGTGTAGTGTTAGAATTGTCAATAATATGAGATTAATACCTCAAATAGCTTCAGCCCTCTAAATGGTGTGGACAGTCAGCATGACCACTCAAATCCTCACAGAACAGAGGGAAATAAGACAGTCAAGTGTAGAGTGCGCAGCGAAATGCTAATCCTACTATGAGACATTCAACAAGAATGGGAACAAGCTAAGCATGTCAAGTAGGTTTGGTCTTGTTAGCAACAAAAAGACAAAAACAATTTGTATTACAAATTCTTAGGTCAAAGTACAAGAGTCTCACTGTGTTAAGTTTCGCTGTACTGTGAGAAAAGTGAAGTGCCTGACAGGTGCAAAGATTTCCCAGATCACAAAGGAAGTATAAACTGTGTGGTCCAAGACCATGGGGACAGCAATAATAGTCCAGGTTAGTAATAATGACCTGTTCCTCAAAATAAATATAGTTCGAGCCACAGAGTCAATAATAAGTGAGGTCATGACCCTGGCTGATGAACTCTGACTCAAGACATACAGAGGCATGATACTTGGTATTTTGCCCAGGATGTACAGAGGGGATAGTGTTACCAGCAAAGCAATGAGCTTATATGGTAGGTTAGCTGACCTGTTTACCCAGAAAGGGGTTAGGTTTGTGGACTCATTTAATGAGTTTTATATGGAGCGCAACCTCTACCTTCATGAAATTGCGCACCTAAGAACTAGCGGTAAGATCAAACTTTGTGATTTTGTAAATGACCATTTATAAAACTTGCTGAGGATAAGCGAAATGTGGAAAGCATCGATCAGCATACAAAGTGCAAACCCTCACGAGTGCTTGATCCCCAGTTCCCAAAAAGAGGTCCCATAAGAGGAGTTAGTACCTCTAAGAGCAAGAATACCACTCAACCAATGGCAGAGTGCCCCAGTAGACTAAGAGAGGACCCACAACCCACAATAGACTCTACACTTGAGGAGATTGTAGAAAACAACCGAGTAGGGCAATACCCAGAGGAGGCCTCTAGGCATATGATATGGAGTTGCTGGAAATTATGCTTTGTTTGTGTGGCTTCCCTCATTGTTTGGTTTATGTCTCATCTATGCAGAGTGGTCCAGCTAGCTCTTACAAACACTTCCTCCTCCTCCTGTTCATTTTACTACAGTACACAAGCACACCACAACTTTTTTCCAAAACACACACACACAAAATCAAAAATAATACATAAAATATAACACAATGTAATAATAACTATAATGTTTTCAATTTTTTGGGAGACACTTGTTACAGGCAGCTTTTGCCTTTTGTCTCCTTGATACACATAGACAAAGAAAAAAGCCAATTTCAGAACTACTAGATAGTAGTTCTTCCTCCTCAGGCGTGGATTCAGCAAATTCCCACTTCCCCTATTATTGACATTCTCGGTGTAACATTAACTACTAACTTGAGCTGGACACATTATGTTAGAAGCATTGCTAAGAATGCCTCTACAAAACTGGGACTCCTGTACAGAGTTCGAGAATTCTTCACTGACAAGCAGTTGGCCGTAATATATAAAAGTCATGTGCGTTCTCAGATGGATTACTGTTCACCTCTGTGGAGTGGAAGTGGAGTTGTTGCATTGAGGCAGTTCGACAAAATTCAAAATAAAGCTATTAGATTAATCAATAACCCTGCAATCACACAGGACCTTCAGACATTATCCATACGAAGAAACGTTGCATCCCTTGCATTATTCTACAGATATTTTCACAGCAATTGTTCCGAGGAACTTGCTTCAATTGTGCCGCCTCTCCACATCTTTCCCCGTAGAACTAGGGCAGCTGAGAGCGCCCATGAATTTACACTTTCTCCTCCACAATGCAGAACTTCTGTTTATCAAAATTAATTTATCCCTAGAACTACTACTCTTTGGAATTCACTTCCCTCGAATTGCTTTCCACACACTTACAATCTACAAAGGTTTAAATCCAGTTGTTACAAACATTTTATGAATGAGCTTAAAACAAAAACATAGGGAACTTCAATAACCCTTATAGTGTAATGGATGGGGGATTCTAGGACAAATCTGAGCCTCCTTCAGGTAGTGTTATTCAATGCCCGGTCAATTAGGAATAAATTCTCCAAACTTTGGGCATTATTGTCTACAGAGTACTTTGATGTAGCGGGCTATTGCTGAACCTGGATTCACAGCAATACCATCTCACTCTCATCTAGTTTCATTTCCATTGCACAATTTATTTATATTCATTATTGCCAATTTACTTACAGTATATTTATCCAGATCGTATCTAAGTTACTCTACATCCCAAATTACAATAAATGATACCCCAAACCACCCAACCCTTCAATCCACTTCCCTACATCAACATAAGCCAGGGTTCGGCATAATTAGGTTGGGATTATATGGAAGCTATTTTTAAAGAAGCAAGTTTGAAGTGGTAGAGAGTTTACGTTTTAACACAAAAAAAAATTCCTCAGAGGAAGGGAGAGAGAGAGAGAGACGAGAGAGAGAGAGAGAGAGAGAGAGAGAGAGAGAGAGAGAGAGAGAGAGAGAGAGAGAGAGAGAGAGAGAGAGAGAGAGAGAGAGATGTTACTATAAATTGAAACAAGAGGATTAATATCGATGCATAAAGAGAAAAGATTTATAAGAGGAGTGGAAAGTTTAAATGAGAGAGGAAATGTGCGAAGAGAGAGACTGAAAAGGGAAGAGCTGCACTGTAAAAGGTTAAGCTGCATTAGAGGACACATAGTAACATCACCGGTGCACATTATAAGACTGTTTAATTTGAACATATCTTAGAAAGCTTCACACATTTGTTATATTTAGTATATTATCATTATTATGCTTTATATGTGAAAGAGGGAGACAAAAGGCAAAGCCGCCTGGAACAACTCCCTCCCCCCAAGGTTAAAGGAGTGACAGAGCCGAAATCAAGGTGCGTTTTAGGTAGTTTAGGTTGTTGGATAGAAGTGTGGTGTGCTTGCTGAGTGTAATGATATGAATAGATGGAGCAGGTGTTTGTGAGAGTTAGCTGGATTACTATCTGTGTAGGCGAGGCAGAAATAAGAACAGTGGGGGAAGCCACACAAATGAAATAGGAGTTCCAGCAACTCATTATCATATGCCTATGTGGCCTCCCATGGGTACTGCCCTGCTCGATTGGTACCTACAATCTCCCAAGTTAAATGTGAAATAAGGTGTTTGAATTTAATACATCAAACACTTATACATTATTACACACATAGTATACCTGTGAGTTTTATTACAGTCTATTTATTTTATACTGCACGCGTGAATTTTGGAGTGTAGCAACTATATGAATACAAGAGAAAAGAAGAGACGTAAACTTATGATAGGCATACAAGCACTCACTAACATATCAAACTACAGCTATTCACACACCACAATACCAGACATTTGGAAGCATGGTATCATCATCACATTCCCCAAACCCAACAAAGACCCCACGCTACCCTCCTCGCACCGCCCCATCACACTCCTTTGCTCCCCCTCCAAAGTCATGGAACGCCTAGTATTACAACTAATTACACCTGACCTACCCCTAGCTCCAACACAACATGGCAATAGGCCACTGCACTCCACAAACACTCTTCTCACAGACCTTACACAAAGAGCTTTTGACGGCATCAACTCAGCTAGACCACCACACAGATCACTATTAGCCACACTCGACATTAGTAAAGCCTTCGATGCCATCCCCCGCCACAACCTAACAAACAAAATCTACAACACAAACATGCACAACAACACAAAAAGGTGGCTGGCCAACTTCCTAGCAGGCAGATGTGCACACGTATCTTTTGCCGGTCAGTCATCTAAAATCAGAAACTTTCCAAACGGAGTCCCACAAGGATCCGTCCTATCGCCCGCACTCTTCAATCTGTACATGCACGATATAACTACACCAATACGCCCCAAATAAACTTAGCCTCCTATGCAGATGACATAACACTCACATGCACACACCATGACCCAAAAAGAGCAACAGATCTCCTTCAACCCTATCTCAACACACTGCATAGCTGGTGCACTACAAACAGACTTAATCTAGCCCCAGCCAAATCCACCACAACCCTGCTCACAAGCTGGACAGGAGAACACGAATTCATCCCTCAACTCACCATAAACAACACACCCCTAACACATACACACACACCCAAAATCCTAGGAGTAACATATGATACTCATATGACATTCAAACAGCACACCACAAACATTAAAAAGAAACTGACACCCAGACTTAACGCCCTCAGGTCACTTGCTCACACAAAATTTGGACACAATAAAGAAACTACCACCACAGTATATAAACAATACATAAGATCAGTGATGGAATACGCAAGCCCAGCCTGGGCTTCTAACCTAGCTGAAACACATCATAAGACCATACAGACTATTCAAAACAAAGCCCTGAAGATCATTACAGGCTGCACAGCTACTGCACCCACAGATCACCTACATCAAGAAACCAAAATCCTCAAAGTCAAAGACCATCTGGACATTAGAGGCACTCAATTCCTGGCAGCAGCCTCCACGAACCAAGACCACCCACTAAACTACATGGCAACACACCCACAGACACCAAGAAATATCAAAACAACACCCAGCACACGGTATCACACACAATTATTGTCCTCTCTCCCTCCCTGCCCACCCCGAACCAACTTCCAGAAGCACATCCATACTCATATCTCTCACCGATCCATCCACTCACTCACAGGCAACACGCAGCTGCATGCACGACCTCCCGAAATCCATCCTTCCGAATCCTCCCTTCCTCGCGAGGACAGAGTCCACCTGGCCAAGCTGAGATGCGGACACCATCCAGCTCTCATGAGCTATCAGAAGAAACTGGATGACTCCGCTGTCGACGCCTGCCCGGGATGTAACACAGCACCCCATACCATTAAACACATCATAGAAGACTGCATTTCACACAACCACTTACGCCAACAACACAATTTACACTCAATGAGAGCTCTGTGGGAAAGCCCGATCGTGGCCATGGCCTTCCTCAGGGACTCGGGGCTGTTCGGCCAGGCAGCTTAGGGAACAACAACAACAACAACAACAACAACTTATGATAGAAACGAGGAAGATGAACGGAAGACATACTAGTCAGAGAATGGAAAAAAAAATAGAGAGAAGCCATGTGAATAGGTTTTGTCTGTTTGTCCATCTCATACGCCCAGACTACCAATGTTTTACTTCATGATTTACTTGTAAGAAACTAAGAAACATTCAAACCGAATATGTTTGTAGGTATGTTTGTCTATGCCCTTAATATTGAAAGTACTTTAATTTGTACTGTAATGTTTGGCAATTCGAAATTATTGATATAATATTAAAGTAAGTATCTTGCGTGTGCTTTAACTTCTGATCGTAATTATTGTTTTACAATTTACCATAGATAATTCTAAACTCACAGTTATGTGCAATTATTATCCAACACTCAAAGAATTGATTTAATAAAAGCGCAATTTTTTTACCATTATTTCGTGAATACAAATGAATATAAGTTAGCTAACCCGCTCAATAGTCACAAGTGTTGTCTTAGTCCTGGCTAACATTGCGTTGTATTATTCTACTTTGGATGTACATTTGACCAAATATTTAGCGACATCTGAATCACTTCTATGTGACAGTGTTTGGTAGATAGTAAAGAGTGAAAAATACCACATAAGAATAGAAAAATAGAAATCATGTTTACAACAAAATAAAATACATGCTATAAATGCAATATAGATACAATAATACAATGGACACGTGTTGATTATGTAAATATAGGTATTCCATTGTTGATAATATGTCTGTGTGTATCAGTAAGTGTTAATGGTGTTAGTAACAAGAAAAAAAAAAAATGCAGCTATATTTTACAACCCTCATTACATATGTTTTGTTTTTTGTCTATGTGATTGAGGGAGGCAAAAGGCAGAACTGCCTATAGCGAGTGCCTCCCCCATAGTTGAAAGAGTGACAGGGCCAAAATCAAGGGACGTTCGAGCCAAAATGCCTGGACACACGGAGTTTGAAGCAATTTAAGTCATAGGAAGAGGGAAAGACTGATTCTGGGAGAGAGTTCCCAGAGCTCAGCTGTTGAGTAGAAGAAAGTTTGAGAGTAACATTTCACTCTTGGGTTGGAGAGTTGCACAGAGTAGGGATGGGATTGAGTTGCAAGACGGGTACCCCGTGCCCTACGTAAAGGAGGTGGTATACACTGGGAAACATACACATATAAATTCATATAACTAAATATTTGTATAATGCTATGTTGGAAAAAGGGTATTGTAGTTCAGTCAACATTATTATGTTACGCCACTCTTTGCCTAGTGGCGCTCACATTGCTCATCAGTATATGGTACTAATTTAATACATACTTGAATTGGTAACACCTTTGTTTATAAGTCTTTGATGATGACATCACATTCATTATATTCTGGCAACCCTTAGGCGATTGTATTCAATTTAAGAAGGGTTTCCAGTACTTAACAAACTTTAAACTTAATTTAAGAATGGTTTCCAGTACTTAACAAACTTTAAACATCATTTAACCCTTAAGACTACCACATATCCTTCATAAGCTGCATAACACCGTCTAAATATTGCTAGAACAAAAATTACAGACGTCGCTGGTACAAAAAGGGTGAAAAATAATACAATGTTGTGGCTGTCCGATTCGTGCTTCTGCGCGACAGTGGAGAGAGTGGTCAAAGTCGACGTAGTACATTTGTCCTGGGGAATGTAATCCCTCCATCATATAATATACATTGCTCATTAGGTAACTTGTATAGCCTTTCACGATATGGTGACGCATTACGTTTATGTTTTCTGAGTATTATTAGACGATTATAGTCAGATCGGGAAGGGTGTGTGGGAATCAGAGGATTAATTGAGATAGCCTTTACATTGTTTATTCCCACAGATCCTTTCTAGGCTGTATGCCAAAATGAACTATGAAAACACAGCATAATCTTCAGAGGATTGATGTTGTTGTTGTAGTTCCCCAGACTGTCTGGCAGAACAGTCCCGAGTCCGGTTGACCGAAGACGCTCCAGATGCTCGGACTCCCGAAAGGGCCAGGATGACATGAGATCTGTCTCTGAGAGGGCAGCTGGGTTATTGGAATGCTTCAGCATTTTCCCAATAGTTACTTAAATATGTTTGTGTCTAATTATATGTTAAATAATAACACTGCACACAAGTAGCCAGAGTATAAAACGTAAACATAGGGTTGGCCAAGGGAACTTTTGAAGCCAAGTTTACAATCAAGGCCAGGAATACTTAATAAGCACTTAATGATAAACGTAGACTGTGAGCATTGACTAGTAATTCAATGGACAGCTTACCACAATATTTAGTCAATGTATCATATATACTGCTCCTATCATTATCCAGACGTTCTTGTTCATAGCTGTACTGGTATCGTTATATTCACAGGACTGAGGGAAACTTAGCCACGCTACGTTGATTACAAGACGTCCATCCTAAGCTGCATAAATCATCTAATAACAACCAGCATATAAGGAATAAAGGCGTCACCCATATTGAAGTGGTAAATAATGGCGTCACCCATACTGAAGTGGTAAATAATGGCGTCACCCATACTGAAGTGGTAAATAATGCGTCACCCATACTGAAGTGGTAAATAATGGCGTCACCCATACTGAAGTGGTAAATAATGGCGTCACCCATACTGAAGTGGTAAATAATGGCGTCACCCATACTGAAGTGGTAAATCAAGCTGTCGAAATACACACACCCACACTCACTCACTCACTCACTCACACGCGCGCGATCATATACGTCTACTGGAAGGGGTAATATTAATAACACTGTGGATATCCTGGTGCAAAATCCGGAAGGTGAACTCAGTTTGGCTGTAAAGGAAAACCTGCACCCGGAAAAGTGGATTGTGCGAGAGAAGGGCCTCCAAAGACGCCCACTTCACCCAGTTTATTTTATACACAAATAATGAGTTTTGTTTGTATGTGTTTGTGTTCGCATTTTTTGTTTTAGTAAATCTGGAACCTTTTATTTTAAGACAAAATAAAAAGGCTATATAATCTACTTGTTCAGTGTAACATGCCGCGCTTCTTAATTTTAGTTTTGATATTATTGGATAGTATTCAGCTTAGGACAAACTTAACGGATTTGGAAGGTTGTTTGTATTTGTTGTTAACCCTCCGATCCTTAGCCATCTTGTATAGCCTGGATGGAATCGCTTAATGTTAACTAGCATATTATATGTAATTGCAATATGCACCAATAAGAGAGAAACAGATAAATCGCATAACGAAGAAATATAATTAAATAGAACAGGGAGGGAAAACGCTACAAGATATAAGGAGGAGCGGAGAAAATATAAAGGGAAGAAAGAGAGTTGAGATTAATAAAACATATTTCGATAAAGGAGAAAACTTTACAAAATGAGAGAGGAGACGAAGAAGCCCTGGTTAAGAAATATGACATAAAATACGGGACATGGAGATAAAGTGGAAAGGAGGAACGGAAAACAATATATAGAGAAGGAAAAGAGGTGAAGAAATATATAAAAGATATTTCGATGCAGGAGAACTCTTTACAAAACGAGAGAGGAGACCAAAACAATTGGTGAAGAACAATGAAATAAAATACGGGACAAGGAGAGAAAGTGGAAAATAATTCCAAAGAAGAGGTACGAAAAGTAACCTAATTTGCAGTATTATTTATAAATGTATGGAAGGCTGTACCGTAAATAGTTATTGATAAGATTTGATTATGAAATAAACTGATGCAGTTAACGAAGACAATTATAGTTAAAAAAGTTAATAAGTAAATGTACTAAACTGAATTAGTAATAAAACAAAGTAAATATGCACGAATACACAAATAAATCAGCAAATATAACTTTATTTTAAGATTAATGCAGGGTGATCTGTAAGAAAGGAAATATATTATTATATTATATGAACATTCGTGTTTAACCAAAATGATTAGACTGCAAACGAGTAATAAGAATTAAAAGGCAATAAAAAGGTCGGTAAGAGAGTAAAGAGTGGCAGACATATATAACCAACTAATGCACAGTGAGGATACGAAGCATGGAACAAATATTTGCGTCAGTAAAAACAGATATTTTAAACTATATAAAAAACGACGTAATACAAAATACATTACGACAATTGACTGCATTGAAACGGAGAGACACAACGATAAATAAAACAAGATAGAAAGAAGAAACGGTGAATAAAGACGATTTTCAGGATTCTTAAATTAAACGGAAACTGAGAAAACGAAAGGGTGAAACCACGTAATATAATAGATAGGAACGTAATCAAGTAAATGTAAATGAAAAGGGTAAGTAAAGGTAGAAACATTAATAATATAATAGATAGGAACATAATCAAGTAAATGTAAATGAAAAGGGTAAGTAAAGGTAGAAACATTAATAATATAATAGATAGGAACATAATCAAGTAAATGTAAATGAAAAGGGTAAGTAAAGGTAGAAACATTAATAATATAATAGAAAGGAACATAATCAAGTAAATGTAAATGAAAAGGGTAAGTAAAGGTAGAAACATTAATAATATAATAGAAAGGAACATTATCAAGTAAATGTAAATGAAAAGGGGAAGTAAAGGTAGAAACATTAAGTGACAGAGAATTTAACTCAAGAAAAGGAGAACAAAATGAAAGATAGACACTTTGGTTAGCAAGCACGTTTGGAGATGGTGAGAGAAAATCAGAGTAAGTATTTTAGATAATCAAAATATATTAACCACATAATGCGAACGAAATACAAATAGAGCTAGGTAATGTTGTATAATATATAAGTCACAGTAGTTAAAAAGAGTTGGTCTAGTCTTTAATAAAACATTACAAAAACAAACAAACAATATTCTCTTATGCTATACGCAAATAAATTAATGCTGAGACAGATAACAAGTGAGTGTTTGAAGGGGGGATATTAATGCTGAGACAGAGATAACAAGTGAGTGTTTGAAGGGGGGAAATTAATGCTGAGTAACAAGTGAGTGTTTGAAGGGGGGACATTAATGCTGAGACAGAGATAACAAGTGAGTGTTTGAAGGGGGGACATTAATGCTGAGTAACAAGTGAGTGTTTGAAGGGGGGACATTAATGCTGAGACAGAGATAACAAGTGAGTGTTTGAAGGGGGGAAATTGCATAGGTTGTCGTTCTCAATTACGAATTAGATTAATTCACTTACCTGCTGTCTCTAACTTGTGTTTCCCCCACACTCACCCAACCTCTCCCTCTCTCTCTCTATCTCTCTCCCTCTATCTATATATCTCTCTCTCTCTCTCTCTCTTGCTTGTAATATTTTGGCCTACCAATATACACGATTTCGTGATTGTATTCAACATTAAGTTCTGAATATAAACACCATATGAGAAGCAGCACTTTATTGACAACGTTTCGCAGATAGCTTTTTCAGGTCTAGTGACCTGAAGAAGTTATCTGCGAAACATTGTCAATAAAGTGTTCCTTCTTCAGGTCTAGTGACCTGAAGAAGTTATCTGCGAAACATTGTCAATAAAGTGTTCCTTCTCATTTGGTGTGTATATTCATTGTCAACTTTTCAAAGTTATTTCAACATAGGAAGCTCTAAACGAATCAAAGTGGAATCAACTGAATATAATGAATCTGTGATTAATCCCAAACTATAATAGTATAATGGTAGCCAGAACTACTAGACGTCCATCCTAAGCTGCATAACATTCTCTAATAAAATCCAGAATATAATAAATAATATTGTCACCCGTACTGAAGTGGTTAATAACACTGTGGAAATCTTAGTACAAAACACTGAAGGTGAACTGAGTTTGGTTGTAAAGGAAAACCTGCACCCGGAAAAGTGGATTGTGTGAGAGAAGGACCTCCAAAGACGCCCACTTCACCCAGTTTAATTTATACACAAATAATGTGTTTTGTTTTTGTGCAGTTTTGTTTAGGAAAAATGGAAGCTTTGGTTAAATACAAAACAAAATATGTTTAGTATATTCATGTAATCATTGTTGTCTCTAGTTACACCGCAAGACCTCCTTCAACCATTAAAATCTACCCCAAAGACCAGTCTTTAAGGTAAATGTGTACATATTTCGGTAGAAAAATGGCTTGGCCGAAGGCTGCTTCCTCTTAAATTACAGGCTCGTTACCGCCTGCCTCGAAAAAATAGACAACATGGCATAAAAGGTGTTAAAATCGCCAAACAAATGGAGCGAACGGATAACAATCTTCAAACTAAAATGGGGCTAAACATGAGGGAGAAGGGTGTCCAGAAAATATACTCTCCTTAATGTTAACTAACATAATATGTATAATTATGTTATGGGTCAACAAGAGAGAACCGGAGAAATAGCAACAAGAATAAATACAATATACAATATATGATAGGAAGAGTAAACGCTACAAGGGATAGGGAGGAACGGAGAACATATAAAGGGAAGGAAGAGAGGCGAAAGAGATAAATTAAAGATATTTCGATAAAGAAGAAAACTTGACATTTTACAAGATGAGAGAGGAAACGAAAAAAGCAATGGTCAAGAAAAAATACATAAAATACGGGACAAGGAGAAAGTGGAACAGAACGTAACAGAAAACCTAAGAAAATAACTGAATGTACAAAATGATACTGTATACTATATATATATATATATATATATATACTGTATATGGAAAGAAGGCTATACCGCAAAGAGTTATAGATGACATTTGATTATAAAACAAACTGATTAAGTTAAAGAAGACAATCTTACTTAAATATATTAATGCAGTAACAGTACTAAACTAAATCAGTAATAATACAAAGTAACTATGCAAGAATACACAAATAAATCAGCAAATATCACTGTATTTTAAGATTAACGCAGGGGGATCTGTAAGAGAGGAAATATGTTACTACATTTTAAAGAAATGCGTGATTGACCAAGATTAGTAGACTGCAAAAGAGTAGAAAGGATTAAGAGGAAATAAAAAGGTCGGCAAGACAGTAAAGAGGGGCAGACAAATACAGTATAACCAAATAATGAACAGTGACAATGAGAAGCATAAAACATGTTTAGCGTGAGTACAAACAGTTATTATATACCTATATACGAAAATGACGTTACACAAAATACATTACAAAAAATGACTTCACTGAAACGGAGAGACACAAATAAAACAAAACAAGTAGAAAAAACTGTGAACTAAGACAATTATCAGAAGTCTTAATTAAATGCAATGGAAAATTAAAACACGAAAGTGAGAAATCACGTTGAATATAAGACAGGAACAGATTCAAGTTAAAGTAACTGCATAGGGGAAGTAAAAGTAGAAAAGTTAGGTGACAAAATTTGATTTAATAACACAAGGAGAACAAAATTAAAGATAGACACTTTGGTTAGTAAACACGTATAAAGAGGGTGAAACAAAATTAAATTAAATCTAGCACATACTGAGAACTAAATACCAATGGAGATTGGTAAAAAATATAGGTTTGATTCCCGTAGGGAAGTAATGAAAACCTAATATTTAGTAGGGCCTTGTAATCATTGACGATATTGCCTATTAATATAATAGTCTCCCTTCAACACCCGCGGCAGCAGTTTTGAATCTCCCGCGCGGAAGGGTCAGAGAGTACTCTCATAAGTGCACGCTTAATTCTCTTATGGAGTCGTCTCTTGTGATTGGGTAACCTACAGAAAAAAACTTTGTAGATAATAAAAAAGGAAATTTAACTTAATATCTGTTATATTATGGCTTTCCATGCATGGATTTCTTGTGCGCAGCGCCCTGGCGCAGGCCCCCTAGCGGCCATCTTTCCTTCTTCACTGATATATCAAGACTCACTAGAAAATCAACGAATAGGAAGGGGATGGTGGGAGGGCCATGCATCGTCAATGATTAACCTGACAAGCGCGATATAGACCTAGGTGCTAGGGTAGTTATTTGTGCATTTCTAGCCCTGGATTCTGACAGAATTAGTTATATTTACAATATAAAGCATTATTTGTTTTCGGTATGCTTTTATTTTACATATATGATGTATATATGAACCTTCAAGAGTGCTAAAATAAGTGGGAAAAGCATTTGGGTGGTGAAAAACGAAGATATTGGCCACCCGGTCATAATCTCAGGCGAGAGAGAGCCACAGGCAGCCCTCCCCTCTCGCTGTCTGGGAGTCAACTGAGACGAGCGGGGCGGTGTGTGCCGGTGTCTGGGTGTTGCATAACGATCTTTTATGCAACCCACTTCTGCTACATTATCGCGGGAGAGAAAAATAACCGATAAATGATGATAATAAGAGGAAAAATAGGTGATAATGGAGGGGGGGGGGGAGGGGGGAATAAGGTGGGGAAGGAGGGGAGGGGGAGGGGTGAGAAACACATGGATGAGTACTAGAGGGGAATTATCTCACCTAGAGACAAAATCCTTTGTTTTGATAGGCCCTTTTTTTTTTTGGAAGGCTTTTTTTATGGTCTTGCTTCCGTGAGGCCTATCGCGTTCCCTATACGAAGCCTTCCGTGAGGCCTATCGCGCTTGCCGGGTTAAGGGGCCCTACTAAATATTAGGTTTTCATTACTTCCCTCCGGGAATCAAACCTATAATTTAATAGTGGCCCCTCCATCATTGACGATATTGCCTGAGTACCAAGACTGGAGGGGACATTCGTAACAATACCTTAACCTCAGGACAAAATAAGCCGTATAACAATGTTAAGTTTTATTGTATACAAACAATAAATAGTTATCAAAATAGAAAAGATTGCAAGCAGGGCGTGACTTCGAAGAAAGTCTGCTTGCTCATGACCAGATCTTTCACTTAAAGATCTATACATGATAAAAATTGGAGCATCCTTGTGTCCCTACTTAGAACTATAAACTCTTTGTAATATTGTTCTCTTCTTAATGATATTTGTACAGAGTATATATGTTTGTACATTCTCTTAATCCTATATAGTTGCAACTATGATAGATATCTTAAGATAAAATAAAACTTTCGCACCGTAATATCAGTTAGATCACAGCTCGTGATTTATCACAATCTCCGGCGGAAGAGCTTCGTGGGGCTTAGGGCTATATTCACCACAGCCCCTTTCCCCCCCACCCCCTCCTTTTTTTATCGCCTTAACCTTAAACCATAATAGCACATAGCCTACGAAACCTTCTGACGTAAATCTACACAGGTACGTTTTGGCTTGTCCAGAGCGACCGACAAGTATCGTGTAAGGAAAGTATGGTTTGATGCCCACAATTGAGTGTTGGTAATGTCGTCTACAGAAATTTTGTGTAAAAATCTAAGCGAGACGGCCCATTTCCTGATGTCGTGGGCCCTGCCCACTACGCCGGGATTACTTTCTTTAATAACATCTACTAATAGAGAAGCCAATTTTCTCCTAGTAACACGATTACCTGCCTGGTTTACCCCCAGAAAGCCTGGTTGTCGAGGGTGAGCTGCCCTCATAAACTAAACTAAGGCCTCCACTGGATATAAAATTTGATGTGTGTGTCCGCGTTTCAACGCCGGAACAGAAAATTCGGAGAAAACATGATCAGAATGCTCATTCTTTGCTACAAAAGTGGGAGACGGCGCGATTTGGACCTTGTCGTAGAGTCTCCCAAACCTAAGGCAATTAGGTTAGTTGCTCATCGCCGCCAGCTCAGAGACCCTATTACCACCATGGCGTGATAAACAATATCAAACCTTTTCCTATTAATGATAAGGAGAAGGGAAATCTGTCTTGGAGAATGTATTTCAATTCATATACAAGTCGTAGGATCCATATTCCAGGATACCATACATGTATTTTTACAAGTACAACCCCCCCCCCCCCCCAACACAATCCCCCCGTAACTCGGGTTAAAGTTATTTCGTGTTAGTGTCTAAATGTAGTTATTATGTATCACTGCATTTATTAAGCCACTCTGTACATAAATTAACATTCATGTCGATCCATGCAATTTATCCATTTGTCATCATCTAACCGCCATAATCATATATTTAGTTTGGTTCCATGTCATCTCAACCAGTAGACCATTTCAAATAGTAGCTCTCAACCAGAGTCAAATTAACCCAGACCAACCAAACCAGTGCCAAAATATAGTGCTAACCGAACCTAACCTAATCGTATTGGTTGATTTGGTACTGGTTGAGAGCTACTGGTTGAAATATTCTACTGGTTGAGTTGACCGGTCACCATTTAGTTTCATACCTAATATCGATTCATTAATCATCTGTTCAATATACTGTTCATACTATATGCTATAAAATTCACTCACAACTTATTTATCAAGTCACTCACACATCACTCTCATATAGTTTCATTTCCATTGAACAATTTATTTATATTCATTATTGCCACTTTACTTACAGTATAATGATCCAGATCATTATACTCTACATCCCAAATTACAACAAATTATACCCCAAACCACCCAACCCTTCAATCCACTTCCCTACATCAACATAAGCCAGGGCTCGGCATAATTAGGTTGGGATTATATGGAAGCTATTTTTAAAGACGCAAGTTTGAAGTGGTAGAGAGAGTTTATAATCGAATTTGAGGGGTATTATCAATTCCGGTGAGGAGAGAGAGAGAGATATATATAGAGAGAGAGGGGGAGATAAATTAATCAAAGTAAGTGTTTAGAAAGAAGATTAATATCGTTGTAAAAAGAGGGAGGATTAATAAGAGGAGTGGAAAGTTTAAATGAAAGAGGAAATGTGAAGAGAGAGATATTGAAAAGGGAAGAGCTGCACTGTAAAAACGTAGGCTGCATGAGAACACATAGCCTAACATCACTGGTGCACATTATAATAGTGTTAATTTTAACACATCATAGGAAGGTTCACACATACCATATTTAGTAAAGACAAAAAATATATATAATATATATCATAAAGCCATAAACAGGATTACGAATTTAATACGCCAAATAAATATTGCACACATATTATATGTGCCAGTTTTGTTACAATCTACATTTTTGTCTATATTGCACACGTGCATTTTGGAGTGCAGCAATTATATGGTTACAGAAAAATAGAAGACAAAAAAACTGTTGACGGAAATGAAGAAGGTAAACAGAAGACATAATGGACAATGCGTTACATAGAGTTACCGGTACATATATACACAGACTGCGCAGACCTTGCAGCCCCTACTAGGCAGTCCGGATTTTATTCTAACATAATTTGCTACTATGTGGAAGGTAAGGATAGCAATGCAGAAGGCTCTCTGCCTACCCACCACACCCTCATGTGAAAATATTATGTCTATTCGTCCACGATTGTGTTACTTCGAAATATACTTGTCAGAAACTAAGACACATACATAAATATTGAATTTGTTTTGTATCCAAGTGTCTCTATGCCCTGTGTTATGAAGGTATTTTACGTTTTAGCAAAATGATTGCCAATTCGAAAATATGATTACAAATGTAATTGTAATTATCTTCCGCGTATTTTAACTTATGATCGAAATTATTGTGTTACGCTTGACCATAGATATTTTTAGACTTACAATATGTATGTATGTATGTATATATGTATGTATGTATGTATGTACTCGGGCACATACCACATAGCTCGGGGTAGCTGACTGAGACAGAGCCTGAACAGAAACAAAATTTTAGATTCCAATTCTTTGGGTCCGGGACTACTTTCGCATTCCCTCGCCCCTTTCTCTGTCTCAAGATTTCCAGTAACGCGCAATTATTATCGAACATTCAGTAACAGTTAGCTATGTGAACGTTAACCTTTTCAGTAGTCACAAGTTTTGTCTTTGTCCTGGCTAACATTAGGTCGTATTATTCTACAGTAGATGTGCAGTGTGCCAAAGACCTACCGTGACTTCAAAATTATTTCATTTGTAAGAGGTGGATAGTACTGAGTGAAAGAATCACTGCACCGTGAACACAAGAATAGAAACGATAGAAATCAACATGTTTACAACAAAATGGAAAACATACTAGAACTGCAATTTAGATACAATAACACAATAAAACTGTATTGATTATGTTGATATAGGTATTCCATTTTTAGTAAAATGTCAGTGTGTATCAGTAATTTTCAATGGTGTCAGTAATAAAAATAAAAATGTCATCTATCATTTACAACCCCCATTACGTATACAGTCATATCACCCAATATTAGTAAAATAATTAGTTAGAAAGAGCTTATCGTGGTTCAGTCAACGATGCCAATTACGCCACTCTCTGCCAAGTGGCACTCATATTGCTCATCAATATATGGTAGTAATTTAATAAATACTTAATTTGCAACATATTCTTTGATGTCTCGCATGTTGATAATGACATACAAAATAATAATACAATGCTGTATCTGTCCGATTCGTGCATCTGCCGACAGTGGAGGGAGTAGTCAATGTGGACGTGGTACATTTGGTTTGGGAATTGTAAACCCTTCATCATATATACGCTGCTCATTAGGTAACTTTTATAGCCTTAACCCATGCTGTCCCAGCGTCGGTCCAAATCTATCAATACAAAAGGCGCTATGACTCGACACTTGTTCTCTGCTAATATCGAGCGGAAGAGGATTACATGACTTAAACGCAATACTGTTAGATGTTGTCAACACTGCACATCTTTTCCCTAGCCGCCAGCGGCCACCTACAGTCAGTTACCCCTTAACTTTCATGGTAGGGGGATTTTGTCTCACTGTGTACGAGCAATTTTTGCCACAATGGCGGATACTGAGGAATACATATATTGCCAAATGCCTTGGCATAGTTGGGGTTAACTGGACTGCTTCAGCTATTTATCAATAGTTATTTAGTATAATATATATAAGGCTCTACTTGTAGCCTATATTCTGTGAGGCCTTGTGCCCCAAATTACAAGTATCCTTCTCGAGTACTTTACTGTTAGTGTTTGCGAGTGGGGATATATGTGTGTTTGGCACCAGGCTACGTGACGGAGTGGGTGTTAGAGGATGGGATCTAGGTCCCAAATGAAGATATCACTTTTTAAGCTCCTTGGTTGTATATACAGTATAGTTGGTTTGGTGCTGAACTACTGCCCTAGTGACCCGGGTTCGAGGCCCAGTCAGGTCATATCACAAAAACATATAATCTATTTTTGTCTAAATATAAGCTAAAGAATGATACTGCACACACGTAGCCAGATCAGTAACATAAACATAAGGTTGGGTAAGTGAACTATTAGAGCCAAGTTTACAGTCAAGGCCAGGAGTACTAAATAAGTACCCAATGGTAAACGTATACGGTGGACATTGACTATACTCGGTTTCATTTCAGCTAATGGTAAATTGAATCCTTGGTAACTGATTTATCGATAACTAACAGAAAAATAAGAAACTGCTATGTCTCTGTTTCATATTAGTGCCAAGTTTTCATAATTAACAAAACATTTGCTACAAAACCTGCATAATAGCAGAGTAATCAAGGTGAAGACATAGCAATTAACCGTCAGCTGGAATACACAGACTATAGTAATTCAATTGGCAGCTAACCACAATATCTCCTCAATATATCAGATACATTGGTCCTATCATTGTCCAAATTTTCTTGTCCACAAATGTACCGTTATCGTTATATTCATAGGACTGAGGGAAACTTCACCACACTACTTTGATATTCCCCAACTACGGTAGAATTACTCATAAATGTTTGTGGATACCTTACATTTTTAATTTCAATACATTATTCACTATTCATTATGAACTCTTCTCCCAAACTTTCGCTAGAAACTCCACCTTTGATGATTCCGGTGCTATTCCTCCCTCTCCACCCCCCTCTCACTTACTCATGCCTAATATCCTAATCTCTTCTAAAGATGTATACTTTCTACCCTCTCTAGGCTTTATACTAAGAAAGCACACGGTCCGGATGGTGTTCCTCCAGTTGTACTAACAAAATTTGCTTCTGTGCTGACTCCCTGCCTAGGCAAACTCTTCCGTCTCTGTCTCTCCTCTAACGACTTCCCTTCTTGCTGGAAGTTTGCTCTCATTCAACCTGTCCCAAAGAAGGGTGACCGCTCTCAACCCTCCAACTATCGTCCAATTGCTCTCTTTTCTTGCATATCCAAAGTTTTTGAAACTATTATTACTTCAAAACTTCTTAAGCATCTCTCTTCTCATAATCTACTCTCAGATCGCCAGTATGAATTCCTTAAGAGTCGCTCTACTGGGGATCTTCTTTCATAATATTATCTTAGTAACTCTTGGTCACCCTCCTTCCGGAACTTCGGTGAGACCTTTTCTATTGCGCTAGACATATTGAAGGCCTTTGATAAAGTCTGCCACAAATCTCTAATTTCTAAACTACCCTCTTTCGGTTTATATCCCTCTATCTGTGCCTTTATCTCAAATTTCCTTTCTGGCCGTTCCATAGCTGCGGTTTTGGACGCCCATCGTTCACTTCCTCAACCTATCAACTCCGGTGTTCCTCAGGGTTCTGTCCTATCTCCAATTATCTTTCTAATATTCATTGATGATCTTCTCAATTGTACCTCCAGTCCTATCGATTCATATGCTGATGAATCTACCTTACACTATTCAAATAGTTTTCCAGAACCCCCCAACAAGCAAGCACTCAAAAAATCATGCGAAGATGCCATAAAACACTCAAATTCTGAACTATCAACCATTTCCATTTGGAGCAGAGAAAAACTTGTTACTTTCAATGCTTCCATAACACAATTTCTCAATGTATCTACCCGTAAAGAACTCCCACAGAACAATCCCTTATACTTCAACAATTCACAGATCAATCCTTCATCTTTTCTCAGTATTCTAGGAATCTCGTTCTATCCTTATCTCACTTGGAAAGACCATATTACCGCCCTTGCTAAAACAGCTTCCCAGAGGCTGGGTGTGCTCAACGGCCTCCAGTTTTTGTTTACCCCTGCACAGCGTCTTGCTCTGTTCAGGGGCACAGTGCGTCCATGTATTGAGTAATGTTCGCATATGTGGGGAGGATCCTCTCACACAGCACATCTTGACAAAGTAGAAAAGAAAGCCTTTCGTCTCATTACCTCTCGTCCACTCACTGACTCTTTGCAATCTCTCTTTCTTCGCCGCAGTGTTGCATCTCTCTCGCTATTCTACCGCTATTACAATAATCAATGTTCCTCAGAGCTCTCTCTGTGTATACCACCTCCTCTACGTCGAGTATGTAGCACCCGTCTCGCAACACAATCCAATCCCTACTCTGTGCAATTGTAGTATGACATTATAAGCCCTGCATATATATTGCTATACATATATCTCACTGCTTATATGCCTTTATCCCTGTAACTTCTAAACTCTTAACATTCATATTAAACATTCTTAATTCATTGAACTCCCTATAACTTTATCTATCTCATTAACATATAATATATTTGTTGATACTTCCACTTAAATAAACACCCATTTCCTCTGTAAATGTAAACTGTATAACGTATTTATCCGGTCATACGTCATACCAGAATGCTGAGTTAATACTGTGTTGCATCGACATCCTTGAACCCAGGCGATGCCTTCTTACTCAGGCATCGCCAAGGGAGACTCTTCAACAGACCTCAGCCAGAGAGAGACAGAGCTCTTTACTCCCTCTAGACTCTAGACTCAAACTCACCCTCTATAGCCAAGCTCCTATATCCCCTAGATATATTAGACCACACAAGTCATATATCACCTTGCTCCTCAGGCTTTTATTACAAGCCTTATCTTATATCTGTACTATTATACCTGTACTTTTATACTGTTACGATCCAGGTTCTACAAGACACAGGGCTCTTCATCATTGGACTAGATAAGGCTAAATGCAACAACGGTAACACTATTTCCAACCCCTGCCTTAACCACTGGAGAACAAAACACCTGTACCTGCCTGACCTTTGCTGAGTGAGGACCTGTCCCTAGTGACTCTCAGTGAATTATCTTTGCCCATAGTGTGGTGATAGTATTAACGCTTTCTTAAAATGGCTGGTGTTGACGAGATTGCTACCTCCTCTCATATTCTCCAGCTTTGCAAGAAAGGCTGGAGAATGTGGAGAGAGAGGTGCAGTCTGTCAAAGACGAAAATTTGGCCTTAAAGCTGACTTTGGCTGACAAGAAAAGTGAGGATAGTGCAACTGCTGTTAGGGATCGTGATGCTCCCTAGACAGTTGTTCCAACAAGTGCAACAACCTGCAAATTTCTACGGCGGCCAGTTGCCCTCGGCAACAAGTTCATCACCTTGGATGACGAATGTGATGATGAGGTTGCGAGTGTTTCCTTCGGCGAGGAAACCAGGAGAAAGGTAAGTAAGTTGCCTACAAACACAGGGAATGCTGGGACTGCTGCCCCCCCCCCCCCCCCCCAGGAGTACCTTCAACTGCTGCCCCAGGAGTTCCTGCCGCTGCCGCAGCTGCTACCAAGTCATCGACAAGGAGAGGCAAATCCTTTTCAATTGTTGGGGACTCCATGGTCAGACACTTAGCTAGGTCCACCTGTACTGATATTAGGAAGCTTGTCTGTCTGCCTGGTGCCGGGGTTGGGAAGGTGTTAGAGGAAATTGATTAAATCATGAAAGATATTGGAGATAGCCCCATTCTCTGTCTCAGTACAGGGAGCAATGATGTTGGTAAAGGTAGGACGGAGGTACTGCTTCGGCAGTACAGGGAGGTGTTAGATAAAGTTAGGAGGAAGGGAGGCATACCTGTAGTATACAGTATCTTGCCACGGAGAGGGGTCAGCAAGGAATGGTCATCTAGGGCAATTGGTATCAATTGTCGGCTGGAAAAATACTGCAATGCAAATGCAATACCATTCCTTGATAACTGGACCCGTTTCTATGGTAAAAATCAGTTGTACGCACAGGACGGGGTTCATCTTTCTCGGCTAGGGGTGGCAAATTTAGCTAGGTCAATAGATAGGATTGTCGCGGGGTTTCGCTGAAAATAAAGCCTGAGAATATGAGTAAGAATAATTGTCTAGATAGGGTAAATTGCCGTACTGGTACATCAGATAGGAATAGAAAATATCAGTCACAGGATTTTAATTGTACTGCTTGTAGAAATGTTAAAGGTGTAACAGAAGATGGGAATTCAGTTAGAAATAAAGGTAAATCCGATACCAGTAAAATAAATTCATTGCGATTATATTATACAAACTGTAGGAGTTTATGTAACAAAATGGATGAACTTAGAGCACTTGTTAGCAACGAAAATATAGACATTATAGCACTGACTGAAACATGGATTAATACAGAATAAAGATTTGTTTTAGCAGAATTCCATATACCAGGATATAGTTTGTTTAAACGCGACCGAACAAGTAGGAGGGGCGGCGGAATAGCAGTGTTTGTCAGTTCTTTAAAAAGCTGTATTAAATCAGGTATTAGACTAAATACTGATAACGAAAGTGTTGGGGTTGAGGTTAGCGAAGGTAGTGAGACCATAATTATTGGAGTTATTTATAGACCACCAAATATGAGTAGAAACGCAGGTACAGCTTTATGGCAGGAAGTGAAAATAGCATCAAGGTTTAGCAATGTGTGTATTATGGGGGATTTTAATTTTCCGAATATTGATTGGCAGCATCAAATCGGCGACTCAGATTCAAAAGAGTTTATTGAGGCGGTACAGGATAGTTTTTTATTTAAATTCATAGACTCGCCTACTAGAGGTAATACTATCCTCGATTTAGTTCTCAGTAATAATGAACAAATGATAAATAATGTAGAGATAGGAGACCAACTAGGAAATAGTGATCATAAATCAATTTATTTTAACATACAATGGACAGGAAAGGCTAAAGAGAATACGACACTTATCCCAGATTTCAGAAAAGCCAATTATGGTGGATTAAGAAGAGCCTTAAGAGTCGATCCTATGGTTAAACTATTAAGTGGACCCAGGTGCGCTAATGAACATACTCTCTCTCAGATACCTGTCTTAACTCAGGATAATTTGACAGCTACATATAATCATTTTATTTCTTCACTCCACAATGCGCAAAATAAATATATCCCCAAAAGAAAATTTAGATCAACACAGAACCAACCCAAATGGATGAATAATAGACTATTAGACCTTCTAGGAAAAAAGAGAGGAATATATCGAAAAATTAAGAAAGGCGAAATTCACCTACTTGCTTACTATCAGAATCTATCAAGAGAGGTTAAAAAAGGTATAAGAACAGACAAAAGAAATTATGAAATCAGGATAGCCAATGACTCAAAAAATAACCCTAAGGCTTTTTACCAGCTATATAAATCTAAAGTTAGAGATAGAATAGGCCCCCTTAAAACTTCGATAGGAGAAATGACAGAAAATGATTTAGAAATGTGCAGTACATTAAATAGTCAGTTTCTATCCGTTTTCACTAATGAAAATTTGGCACAGATTCCAGAAATCCGTAAGGTATATAGCGATAGTATAGAAAATAGGTTAAGTACGGTTACTATAAGTAGAAATGATGTGCTTAAGGAAATTGACAGACTGAAACCTCAGAAATCGCCTGGTCCCGATGAGGTATATGCCAGAGTAATAACAGAATGTAGAGATGAGTTAAGTTACCCATTAACATTTATTTTTAACAATTCATTAGAAACAGGTATAGTTCCAGAAGCTTGGAAGCTTGCAAATGTAGTTCCGATTTTCAAAAAAGGTGATAAATCAATACCATCCAATTACCGTCCCATTAGTCTCACTTCAATCATAGGAAAGCTACTAGAGTCAATTATTGCTAGGAAAATGAGAAACCACTTAGAAACATTTTACTTAATCAATTCTTCTCAGCATGGATTCACTCAGGGACGTTCTTGCCTTACTAATTTGCTTAGTTTTTTCTCAGAGGTATATGAAGCAGTAGATAATGACAAGGCATACGATATTATATATTTAGATTTCAGTAAAGCGTTCGACAGAGTCCCTCATGAGAGATTGAAGAGAAAGGTTGAGGCACATGGAATAGGTGGGGCGTTGTTGGGATGGATTTGGTCATGGCTAATTGGTAGGAAACAGAGAGTCAGCATAAATGGTACCAAGTCAGAGAGGGGAGCAGTCAAAAGTAGTGTCCCCCAGGGATCGGTATTAGGTCCCCTGTTGTTTCTTATATACATAAATGACCTAGATTTAGGTATAACTAGTAGGATAAGTAAATTCGCAGACGATACTAAAATGGGGAGATCAATTGATTCAGATAGCGATATAGAGTGCCTCCAAAGGGATCTAGATACCTTACATGAATGGTCAGTAAATTGGCAGATGAAGTTTAACATTGACAAATGCAAGGTATTAAAGATAGGGAAGATGCAAACAAATGTTAAATATAAACTAGCTAATTTAGAATTAGAAAATTCAGACTGCGAGAAAGATCTAGGTGTGTTTGTTAGCAATGATTTTGAAGCCTAGAAAACAGTGTATAGGCGTTCGTAATAAGGCAAACAGGATTCTCGGGTTCATCTCTAGGAGTGTGAGTAACAGAACTGCTGATGTTATCTTAAAACTTTACTTGTCATTAGTGAGACCCAATATGGATTATGCTGTCCAATTTTGGTGTCCTTATTACAGAATGGACATAGATTCATTGGAGAGAGTACAGCGTAGAATGACAAAAATGATCCATAATATTAGAAATCTTCCGTATGAAGAAAGGTTGAAGAAATTAGGTTTACATTCGTTAGAGAGACGCAGAGTTAGAGGGGATATGATAGAGGTGTTCAAGTGGGTTAGTGGAATTAACAAAGGGGACATGACAAATGTACTAAAGCTCAGTGATAGCGAAAGAACTCGTACCAATGGTTTCAAATTAGATAAATTTCGTTTCAGAAAAGATATAGGCAAATATTGGTTTGGTAACAGAGTTGTAGATGGGTGGAATGGACTACCAAGTGCTATAGTGGGATCTAAAACTGTAGGGAGCTTTAAGATAAAATTGGATAAGCATATGGACGAGAAGGGTTGGGTGTGAAGGGGGATCAGCCGGGTTGGGCCAATCAGCGCTCTGCGGACCCCCATAATCCTGCGTTAATCTCTAACCGTTTTGGTAAGATGATCCTAAGGGTATTAGAGTGTTGAGCCTATAATTGGGCTTTGTAATTGATTTGGGGTTGTGTGGGACAGGGATCTGCCTTGCTTGGGCCAATCAGCTTTCTGAAGACTCCCATTTTCTTATGTTCTTATGTTCTTATACAGCCCTGAGTCGTGCCTAGACAACGAGGTATCCTATGACTCGGTAAAAGGTGCACACTATAGGCTGATGATCACTGAAGCAGCCTATACTCATACAACATACGATTACTTTATTAAGGTATACAAGGAAAAAGATAGATAGCGTAATTAAATCGCAGCAACGATTTAATAGCAAACTAGAAGAAGGATAATTAACGTTACGTTAAACAATCAGTAAACTGTCACTCCTGTCTGAAAGAAAGTGAAACAAAGAAAGTCCTAAAGCATCATGCAGGAATCTTCTGCAAAAGTCAGATGCAACTAAGAAGTACGTCTCGGATTCTGAACTGTGTATTATTACTGTGGGAACATATATAGTGTAGGGACATACGGTGTTATCTGGCACAGGTGTAATTATAAAACAGTCGGCAGTCTAAACTCTAACCACAAAAAGATGTGCTTTCTCCCACCAGGCACAAGCCTGCTCTGGTTGGGTCTCTCAGCAACAATCACACCTTACTATAACATAAGGAACAATAATGCTGCACACATATACACAATGAGATTATAAACCCTAATCGGGGGTCTGCCAGGTGGACGAAGTCTAGCAGGGGAGTCGTAGGCTAGGCTACCTGGGCCGAGCCACCTGCTCGGTAGCCTAGTGTCGTTCTCAAGTCTGTGCGCCTAGTTACATTAAATGACAGGGTGCTCTCTTGAGAGATCCAGGTCTCGTGTACCTGGTTCTCTCCTGGCGACCCTCCTAAGTCAAAAGCTAACGAGCTAGCACAGTGCTGTGTGGACTAGGCAAACGCCCTCACGTCAACACAGTGCTAGGCTCTAAGGTACACAGACAAGAAAATGACCTATGCCTCCGCAGGTATCCGGTACAGTTGCATAGGCTCAACGAAGCCTATGCTCATAGGAAACTGTAACCTGATAGCCTCTCCCCAGTCTAGCATCGACTGACCTGGCAGACACCCAAGAAAATAAGGTTGGGGCAACACGATGAGTATGTCAAACCTCCCCAAGCCAAAATTGGTAACCCTCTGATCCAAAATGCCTAACTAATTACATATAATATCTCTGAGAGCTCGCTGTATAATACAGTGACGGATATATGAAATCAACGTCAAGGGGAAGGGCAGTTAATTAATAGTAGGATATACAGACAGAAGAAGGTAAGCAGTGGTAGAGAAAGTTCGCAATAGGGAGTACAAAGGAGTACAAAGGAAATCAAGCAACAACAGGTCTAGTGACCCTTCTAGGCGGCTTGTCCTCCAAAACACTGAGGATCAAGTGTCCAAACAGTGGTTTAGAGTGGGTAAGGGAACATTGGAAAGGGAACTACTGTCCCGGAACTAATGTCCGTGGCAGGACTAGGAAGTTAGTAGGGGACATATGGGTTAGTAACTGAGGGGAGGATAAAATAAAGTTATTCATTTACAAACGCAGTCAGTCGCGGGTTTGATGCGAGATATTTGTCTAGGCGGAGTTTAAATGAATCAACGGTGCTGCAGTCTATAACGTCTCGGGGAAGCCCATTCCACAAGTTGACAACTCGATTGAAGAAGAAATTCTTAGATTCGTGTGAGTTAAAAAATTGACCAATAATTTTGCAACCGTTTCCCCGCGTGTAATTAGATTGGTCGATAGTGAAGTACTTACTACAGTTCATATTGTCGATGCCTTTGATGATTTTGAACACTTGAATTAAGTCACCTCTTAATCTGCGCTGGGTTAAAGGAAATATATTTAATTATCTAAGACGCTCTTCGTATGGTTTGTTCTTTAGGCTAGGTATCATTTTGGTAACTCTACGTTGAACTCGTTCTAGCTTGTTTATGTCTTTTTGGTAATAAGGGCACCAGCATTGAACTAGTATTCCAGAAGAGGGCGGACTAAGGAATTGTAATGGGTTAGGATAACATCTTTGGATTTATGCTCAAATGACCAGCCTATAAAGCCAATTATTTTGTTTGCCTTCTTAACAACTTCTGAACATTGTTGACTCGGTTTTAGGTTACTCGATATTGTTACTCCCAGATCGGTTTCTCTGTTTTCATTCTTAAGCTGAGTAGGGGGGTGAGGTGGGCTGATAGATTGCAAAGGGATGTTAGCGTTACAGCACTAAGAGGAGCTCTGCCCGTGGAAGTCACAAGGGAGTGCGTGCGTGTAGGCGCACCCATTCCCGACGTGGCAGAAAAGCGGTGACGGAGCAGGAGGGAGGAGCCCGGCGACGAATCAGGCGCCCGAGAGATGACATAACTAACCAAGTTGCACGATATCAGTCCGCCAATACCACCCAGCTCTGGTTTCTCTCTCTCTCTCTCTCTCTCTCTCTCTCTCTCTCTCTCTCTCTCTCTCTCTCTCTCTCTCTCTCTCTCTCTCCAACTTCCACGAGTCCTCTAATACATTAAATCTATGACAGCTGGAATAAAATACAATGCATTGTCACAGGTGATAATAAAGAGTATTTCTGGACTACCTGTGACACTATGATGCACTAGGAAGAAACTAGAACTTAATCAATAAACTACAGCCCATAACACTGCCTGGGGAGAGGGGAGAAGAGGATGGGGAGCCAACCGCTGCCCCCTCGTGGTCGCTGGGGAGCTGACGTGTGTCACAATACTTATTATCACTTATCCAATAATTAATGTGTTGTGTTATTACCTATAATCCCCTTTATACATAACATATTATACAATTCTCCAATCCAAGAGTGAAATGATATTCTCAAACCTTCTTCTATTCAACAGCTGAGCTCTGAAACTCTCTCCCTGAATCCATCTTCCCCTCATCCTATGGTTAAATTGCTTCAAACTCAGTGTGTCCAGGCATTTTGGCTCGAACGTTCCTTGAATTTGGCCCTGTCACTCTTTCAACTGGGGGAGGCACTCGTTACAGGCAGTTCTGCCTTTTTCGTCCCTCATCCACATAGAAAACCAATAATCAGATTTGTTCTTTCATATAAAATAAATACAGTCAAATACATATAATAATTAAGTACGATTGTTGCGTCATGAAAAACATGAACACGGACTCTATATAGAGTATATTAGCCTACTGTATATGAGTGACTGTAGCTCAACTTCTCCCAACTGATCCGTATTTGGATGATATATTATGCCCTTAGCATTGTGGTACCAAAAAAAAAAATATATTTTTTGAAGCTTTGACATTGCAATAGAGTTGGGAAGCTATAGAATGTTACATCATTTACAAAGAAGAATAAGATTTTAACAAATGTATTGTGGAACAAAAATGTTTAATTACATGCATTAAGACATGTCTAGTATTTACTCAAACACTCAAGGTTTGTGTAAGAGATATATATACGTGTGTAAATAGTTGTGAAAATATAGGTTTACTAGCGATGGCATAAATAACTAGGGTTGTATAGATCCTATGTTAGATTATGTAACTAAGGAGTTACAAGATTTGTTTGAGCGCGTTGCTTATTTAATAAGTAAACCTGAATTTGACTGAAATCATCTAAAATTATGTATATACAGTATATTTGTTTTACTCAACCCCTCTCTCTCTCTCTGTCTCAGAGACTCTCTCTCTCTCTCTCTCTCTCTCTCTCTCTCTCTCTCTCTCTCTCTCTCTCTCTCTCTCTCTCTCTCTCTCTCTCTCTCTCTCTCTCTCTCTCTCTCTCTCTCTCTCTCTCTCTCTCTCTCTCTCTCTCTCTTCTCTCTCTCTCTCTCGGCCCATCAATATACATGCTCACGTTAATGTTGTCTTAGTCTGGATAACACTAGGTGGTTCTATTTAACATGGGAATTTCAAAACAAGCCGAAGGGATATAAACTGTCTGTAATACATCTTTTGACTTCTACAGAACAATACTAAACTAAATAAAATAGTCTAAAGGTAACCATGATGTATTAAAGCAACACGTAATCTTATCCTGTGCCGGAAGGGGTATTATTAACCCTTTCAGTACTGATGAAGTTGTTTGTCTTTATATTCTGGCTATCATTAGACGATTATACTGTTTTTGGAATGATTTATGATAGTCAAGGAATTAATGTAGATATAATACGCTTCTCTGATTACTAGACGTCCATCCTAAGCTGCATAACATCCTATAATAATAACCAGAGTATAAGGAATTATGTCGTCACCCGTACTGAATTCGTTAATAAAACAGTCGAAATACACCACACAAACACACACCCGTCATCTTATACGTCTACTGGAAGGTATAATGTAAATAAAACTGTCTAAATTCACACACCCACGCAAACGCAAACCCACCCACCCACACCCATTCACCCACCCAAACACACACACTCACACACAAAGACACACACGCATACAAACACACACACTCACATATCATCTTATACCTCTACTGGAAGGGATAATATTAATAACACTGTTGAAATCCTAGTGGAAAATCCGAAAGTGCATTCTATTTCGCTGTAAAGAAAACCCTGCACCTGTAAAAGTGGATTGTGCGAGAGAAGACCTCCAAAGACGCCCACTAATAATGTGTTTAGTTTTGCATTTTTGCTTAGAAACCTGGAGTTTGGTGTTAAGACAAAATAAAATGGCTATTTATAATCAACTCCAGTGTAACATGACGCGCTTCTTCATATTAATGATGATATTATTTGACGATATCATTCATCATAGGACAAATCTATTGGAGTTAAAAGCTTGATTGTATTAGCTGATACCTCTCTGATCCTTATAAATCTTAAATGACCTGTGAACAATCGCTCAAGGGGATTTTTTTTTTCTTCTATGTGATTGAGGGAGGCAAAAGGCATAACTGCCTATAGCGAGTGCCTCCCCCATAGTTGAAAGAGTGACAGGGCCAAAATCAAGGGACGTTCGAGCCAAAATGCCTGGACACAAGGAGTTTGACGCAATTTAAGTCATAGGAAAAGGGAAAGACTGATTATGGGAAAGAGTTCCAGAGCTCAGCTGTTGAGTAGAAGAAAGTTTGAGAGTAACGTTTCACTCTTGGGTTGGAGAGTTGCACAGAGTAGGGGTGGGATTGAGTTGCAAGACGGGTACCATGTGCCCTACGAAAAGAAGGTGGTATGCACTGGGATAGCTCTGAGGAACACTGATTATTATAGTAGCGATAGAATAGCGAGAGAGATGCAACATTGCGGCGGAGAGAGAGAGATTGCAGAGAGTTGGTGAGTGGACGGGAGTTAATGATACGAAAGGCCTTCCTTTCAACTTTGTCTAGGAGAGCGGTGTGAGAGGAACCTCCCCACACATGTGAACAATACTCAATACAAGGGTGTACTATGCCCCTGTACAGAGCAAGAAGCTGTGCAGGGGAAAAGAACCCCGTAAGGAGGTTGAGCACACCCAGCTTCTGGGAGGCTGCCTTAGCAAGACTGGTAATATGGTCCTTCCAAATGTATTGTATATACAGTATATGTATACCTGTATATATATACAGTATATATATATATATATATATATATATATATATATTTTCTTTAATACATACGAGATTGAAAGAAATGGCAATTTCTGCGTTGGAAATTATATTATTCAAAGTTTCCAGGTCTCTGATGAGTTTTCGCTGGGTGGCAGGAAGTAGATGAAGGAGATGAGCAAAATTCATGGTGGTACAGGGTTACATAAATGTAAATGATGATACAGGATATACGACGCGTTTCACTGGACAACCAGCATTATCAAGTAAGGAAGGAATGATATAAAAGGTAAACAGGAAGGGTATATATAGAGGGTGGAGGATCAGAGGAGGCGGAAAACAAGGGGCAAAAATCTACTATTGGTGGAAGGGGATTCTGGAAAAGAGAAAGGGGGGGAACCGCTTCACGCATGCGCACTGAATGCGGGATGGTGGTTGGTTGGTGGGGTCGAAGCTGATTGGCTGCGTGTCAAGGGGCGCCACACAACTTAGGCCACGCCCCTTGACACGGGCTAGCTATCGGTCGCCTGGAAATACTAGACACCTAAATGGCACAAAAAGCCTTCAAATCACTAAACTTATGGAACGAACGTCTTAAACTCCTTATACTAATAGGGTTAACATGAGGGAGAAAGTTGTCCAGATAAAACAAAAAACCTCCCCTTAATGTTAACTAGCCTAATATGTGTAAGTGCGTTTTAGCTCGCCATGAGAGAAACGGAGAAACCGAAGGAAGAAGAAATACAATTAAATCAAACAGGGAGGGAAACGCTGTAAGAGATATGGAGGAACGGAGAAAATATAAAAAGAAGGAAGAAAGGCGAAAGAGAGAAAATAAAGTTATTTCGATAGAGGAGAAAACTTTACAACAAAACATGAGAGAGAAGACAATCAGGCGTGTTTACTTATAGAGTCAAAGGGGTATAACTATTTCACTCAAATATCTAACTCCCAAAGGCTGTTACTAAAGTTAATTATGTTACCTAATAATAGCCAGCATGAATACAAAGAGAGTATGGGTCTGTGGGTTCAAGGATTGTGTGGGTGAGAATGAAAGTAGGAATACAAACGTGGGTGATTGTATGCGTGTATGCCCCGACAGAGGATATACTTGAAAGAAAGAAAGAGGAGTTCTGGATGAATGTGGAGGCGTGCCTGGAGAAGTTTGACAAGAACGAAAGAATATTTCTGATTGGGGATATGAATGGTAAGGTGGGTGATAGGAAAGTTGAGGGAGTGGTGGGAGGGTGGGGGGTACCATCAGAGGTGAATGGGAATGGTAGTGCACTTGTGGACGTATGTGTGGGGAGGAGGCTGTGGATAGCCAACACCTTCTTCCGACACAGAATGATCCACAGGTACAAATGGAAACGGATGTTGACGATGAAGGATAAGACAGTGGTGGAACGAAAGTCATTGATTGATTATGTATGTGTGGATGAACGAATGAAGAAATCTGTGATGGATGCTAGGGTGTATAGGGGTATTGGAGGGGGTCTGTCTGATCATTATGTAGTGGTAGCTAAGGTTAGGATACAAAAGAAGTGGGTGAGGAGAGCGGGAGGGAGGCGAGAGGAGGGTGGAATGGTGAGGAGGGTGGAGAGGTTGCAGGAGGAGGAAGTCAGGGAGGAGTACAGGAGAGCAGTGGAAAGACGACTAGGTGGGTTCGACCTGGAAGTTATGGAGGAAGTGGAGGAGATGAGCAAGGTGTTTAAGGATGAGATCTGTGCAGCATGTGAGGAGGTGTGTGGAGTGAGGAGAAGAGGGAGGGGAGTGAAAGGTACAGCATGGTGGACAGAAGAGGTAAGAATAGCTGTGGAAGAAAAGAAGAAAGCATATAGAGAGTGGTTGGGTAGTAGAGGGAATGAAGATTCCGAGAGACAGAAACGAGCGAGATACGTGGAGAGTAAGAGGGTGGTGAAGAGAGTAGTGAAGGAAAGTAAGAGAAGAGTAGATGAGGAATTTGGAAGGAATCTGAGTGTAAAATGGAGGGAGAGTAAGAAACTGTTCTGGAAAGAAGTCAAGAAAGTTAGGGAAGGTAGCAAGGGAAACAGTAAGGGTGTGAAAGATAAGAATGGGATAATGCTAGCCGAGAAGCAAGAGAGAGTCGAAAGATGGAGGGAGTACTTCAGTGAGTTGCTAAATGAAAGGAATGAAGAGCCAGCAAACATAGCTGGATATGGTATGGGAAGGAGAAGAAGAGAAGTAGTGGAGGAGGAGGTGGGGATCAGGAGGTCAGAAGTGTGGGAAGCCATGAAAAGAGTGAAGTTGGGGAAAGCACCAGGAACAGATGGAGTGTGTGGGGAAATGTTGAGGTATGGTGGTGAGATAGTGATAGAATGGGTATGGAAAATGTGCAAACTAGCATGGGAGAAGGGGAGTGCACCCGATGACTGGAAGACTGGCATAATAGTCCCCCTATATAAGGGCAAAGGGGAAAGAGGAGTGTGTGGTAACCACCGAGGAATATGTCTTCTAAGCGTAGTAGGGAAGGTATACAGTAGGGTAGTGATTGAGAGAGTGAGAGTGAGAACGGAGAAATGGATAGGCGACGAGCAGGGAGGTTTTAGGAAGGGAAGAGGATGTGTAGATCAGATTTTTACCCTGAATTGTGTTGTGGAGAAGTATCTGGAGAAGAAACAAAAGGTGTATGTTGCCTTTATGGACTTGGAGAAGGCCTATGACAGAGTGGATAGAGAAGGTTTGTGGAAAGTACTTAGAATATACGGAGTAGAGGGCAAGTTGCTGAAAGCAGTGAAGAGCATGTATGAGGGTGCAAAGGCGGCAGTACGTGTGGAGAGTGAGCAGAGCGAGTTCTTTGACCTGAATGTTGGTTTGAAACAGGGGTGTGTGATGTCCCCGTGGTTGTTTACTGTATATATGGATGGAGTTATGAAAGAAATACTATCAAGAGCAGTGGATGTTGGTGTATCGCTGAAAAGGGAGGGAATTGAGTGGAAGCTACCTATACTGCTGTTTGCGGATGATACAGTTCTGATGAGTGATAATGAATGGGAGTTGCAGGGTCTGGTAAATGAGTTTGGAACAGTGTGCGAAAAACGGAATTTGAAGGTAAATACGGGGAAGAGCAAGGTTATGGTCTTCGAAAGGGGTGAAGTCACAGAGTGTGAGGTGAAGCTGAACGGTCAGGCTATGGAGATCGTCAACTCTTTTAAGTATCTGGGCAGTGTGTTGAGTAAAGATGGGACTATGGATGAAGAGGTGCGGGAGAGGGTACAACAGGGGAAGAGGGTTGTAGGAACGCTAAAAGCAGTAACAAGAAATAGGGTGGTCAGTATGGAAGTGAAGAAGTCCTTGCATGACAGTGTGGTAATCCCGACACTGACTTACGGAAGCGAAGCATGGACGTTGGTTGAGAGACTCAGACCAAGAGTGAGAGCAGTGGAAATGAATTACTTAAGGAGTGCGTGCGGAGTTACATGGAGGGATAGACAGACTAATGAGGAAGTAAGAAGGAGGTGTGGTGTGGAGGTAGATGTGCTGGAAAGTGTGAAAAGGAACAACTTGAGATGGTTCGGCCATATGGAACGTATGGAAAGCGAGAGAATGACTAAGAGGGTGTACGAGAGCGAGGTGGAGGGACAGAGGGGGAGAGGTAGACCGAATATGAGGTGGAAGGATGGAGTGAGGAACTACATGAACGAAGGCGGTGCTGGTTGGGGGGAGGGGCGTCGACTGACTGGGGACAGAGGTGCATGGGGGCGGTTCGTTCGTGGCCACCCCTTCGGGGATCACGGCGTCAGGCAATAGATAGATAGATAGATAGATAGAATACAAAACATTGCACTGGAGTATGATTAAATAGTTAATGTCCCTGTTGTCGAATTAGGCCATGTGGTCGAATTGGTCCGAACTTGTGAATTGGGTAGATAGGCAGAATTAAGCCACACTGTCGAATGGGACAGAACGGTCAAATGGGACAAGGCAGTTGAAGTGGGTAAAGCGATTATTGTTCCTAGCAGTCTGATTAGTCTCTTATTAATTAATCGTTTCGACGAATCTGAATCATGGTCGAATTGAACAGTGCGGGAAATGACAGACTTGTCAAACTATTAAATGTAATTGATTTTGCCATATATGTCGAATTAGTCGGGATGGATAATTAAATTCGAACAATCTAATTAATCTGACAAGCAAATTAGCAAATTAGGCCAAGTAGCCAAATCTGAATTTCAATCCCTCTTGTTTTCTTTTCTGTTTTGTTGTCGTATTCCGCTTCATTTATTGGGGGATTTACTTCTCTCTAATAAAATTAAGTCATCGCTGGGATTGATCTGCGTATCGTTTTACATTTACTGTATAATATTATATGCATATCACATTGGTTCACTTATATCAGACTAGCGTTTTTTTTTTTTTTTTTTTTTTTTTTTTTTTTTTATATATTCCAACTTACTTCCTCTCGGGCATAGGCTGAGAGCCTTAACATTCACCGCTTTACAATGAACAGTGAAGCCCGTGAGGTCTTGTTCCAGTCTAGGGAGTGAGACATGTGAAGCACGTAGAGCACCTGCCGTCTTGCCTTCACATGAGGCATGGTGCTCACTCATGGCCCGAAACGACCCCATCTCTGAAGCCACCTCGTTCCCGTGCTTCACTGTCTCACCCCCTACACTCGGACTCTCACACTTACACACACACAACGCCACATGTTGAGCAGATAACTCACCAGGCATTGCACCCCTATAGCATATTTTGAATATGGGAATATTCATACAGTGCTACTTAATCAGGGAACAATGAGGGTATTTTATCGACGTTTCGGTGGGCTTGTGGTAATGCACTGATACTAGGTACAGCACAAATTCCATCCCAATAATATCTTCCCATTGATACATCGGGATTTGAACCCGGGACCTTTGGATTACCAGGCCAGTGGCAAGACCACTCCACCACACCTCCCCTTTTGATAGTAGCTTCGTGATCAAATTAACGTCGATTATCTCTCTCGCTCTCTCTCTCTCTTAACTCAATAATAACTTCATCAACTCCAAAACAATAATCTAATAATTTACCTACCTTCCTCAAATTTCAAATACGGTCTCCTTATCTGTCCCTTCTTCCATACATACTTTCTCTTATACTCTCTCTCTCTCTCTCTCTCTGAATAGCTTACCAAGGGAGATGGTCGATATTATATGGTGGAGGCACTCGCTACAGGCAGTTCTGCCTTTTGTCTCCCTCACTCACATAGAACAAAATATAAACAAATCGATTGGTATGTTTAAGATGAGACTGGACGATCATCTAATGGGTATTGGTATTACTGTAAGTGTGAATTCCCTTTCAGACTTATTTATTTCTCTCTTATGCATAAAATACATTCCTTGTGGGCAATTGTTGTCCCATAAGGTTATACTTCATCCTATTACCCGACGCAGAATTTTAGCCGGAGGGTGCGAAGAGAGCCTACTACGTTGCTGTCTCATTCGTCACATATAAACTGTCCCTGTCTCTAGTAGTGTTAAGGTCGGACCATCTATTAGGGACCGCAAGGTCTGTGTGGTCTAAGTATCTGCGCAACATTATACTTCAGTGCAGAGGCATTGTCTCAAACTATATCCTAAATCCCTCAGATCATTGACCCTTTGGACTGTGGGATGCCTTTCCTTTTTTGTATTAACTAATAGCGTTCGCAACACCGATAACCCTCACTTGAATTAATGTAAGCAGATTCATGTAATAAAATCGTCTACTTTTAATCAGAATTCCTCAAAACAAGATACCATTGTTTTGAAAGAGTTTCTGAGTGTATAATTATACTCAACCAATTGATTATAGGACGTATACCCTAACACGAATACAATAATAAAAATAAATAATAGGTCAATTAAAAACATATATAACCTAATCGTTCGGAAAGGGTGAAATGTAAGTCCCATTCTCATGCAACAATATAGGTAACGTCCCTGGAGTGAGATGGTCCAACAAATGTATACAAAGCTTCTGCGTTGTTACGACCAGCACTACGAAATAAACAAGGGCACTTAATAATGGACTAGATGATAGGCTATATCTGCAACAACGGCCATTTGTTATATCTATTACAACGGTACGCTAATTCCAAACCCTCGAACTATTACGCCGGTGAACAAAAACACTTAAAACCCTCCAGAGTTTATCTACTGGATAACGGGGTATCAATTAACTGGGTTTTAGTGCACTTCTACAAAGGCTTTTCGGTGACGGCAAAGCCAACTCACAACAGGAGTACTTACGTTATGAAAATGCTCTAAAGTAATAACAATGCTGGAATAAACTATATAAGATTTAATAAAGGATTAATTGCTTACGTTAACTTTAGTGTGAGTCTGTACTCAACACTAAACTCTTCAATGCTCTATGAAAACACTGGAAGTCTAGTCCTACAGCAATCAGATAAGGAATCTTCTGAAAACGTCTGATGCTCTAAGATGCTCGTTAATATAGAACAGAAATAATGCAGGGGCAGGACACCAAAGCGTGTATCTTAAATACACCAATAAATAGGATACATATATATAACAAGGGAGTGCAACAACTCTGTGACAGCACTAATAATAACCACTCAGAAACAGTACTTCCTTAGCCAACGTAACAGCCACACTGGGTTGTGCACTATGCACCAACCTAGGCAAAAATAAGGCGTGAATAATTCTTAAAGCATTCACAATTAAAGTTAATAAACACAATGCTGTCTTTCTCACTAATAAAGTCTAGCAGTGGCATAAAAGGTATCAGGAAACTAGGCAGAGCGCAAGCATGCTCGTAGCCTACTGTCTCCCCTTGAACAGATTTCCCTTATGTTACGTTAAGTGACTTGGAGGCTCTCTTGGTAAGTCCAGATCTCTAGTATCTGGCCTTGCCCTGGCGCTCCACAAAGTTCAACAAAATGAATTAGCAATCATACAGGTAAGAGTAGGCAAAAGCCCTTTACCTGTATACTGCTACACTCGCAAAGGAAAATATGCAGAAGGGTTACAGGCTAGCTAGCTTCGTCGATGTTGTACAGGCTCTGACTTGCCACATACATAACTCAGACAACGATCAAAGATACCTTCCACTGTCTAGCATTAAATAATGGGAAAGAACAGCTCAATAATTAGAAGCACCCCAACACTAGGCTACCATATGACTATGACTAATAATCCCTAAAACTAGTGCAGACATATATGGAGAGCTGGTGCTGGTAATACGACTGGCCGACTATGGAAGTCGTATGCAGAACCAGAAGGGATAAGTAATTGAATAAAGAGAGAAGTATGAAAAGGAAGAAGTTCAGAGAGAGAGAAAGTAGTATAGGGGGTTATATGGGGGACAGATTGCAAAGGACATGTAGGACCAAGCACGCTATGCCAAGCTCTGCAGGAGAAACGTGGGCAGGAGCCCCCCAGCACTAACAAAGGCAGCTGCACCCAATCACAGACGACTACGTCATGAGGAGCAGGCGTCATATGCCGCGTCAGACCCGCCGGCCAATCACGGGCGTGGGAAACTCCTCCGAGCGAGGGAGGCACACGTACATACACACGCACATACTACCACCTCGCTGCCTACCTCGCTCTTTCTCCTTAACTTCACACAATGCATCTTATATTCTATCAATGATATAAAATACTTCCAAGTGTCACAGACAAGAATAAAGACCACCACTGATCTGTCTGTGACAACAAGAACTCTATGAAAGAAAGAACATCGTTCTACGATTATTGTAGCCCATTTCACTACCCTGGCGAGCGCTAGCGAGTTACGAGTGCATTCTGGCAAGCTGGCCAGCGTAACACCCCGCCCAAGATGTGGGACGTTTCAGCCTCAGGTGAACTCCACATCTGACCAGACAGAATCCCCACCAACCCCGCATCACCCAGCTACTCCCCCACGTTGTGAAAACAAGCACGATCACATACATAAAACACTGCATTATAAAAACAAAATCTACACAATACTTCCCCAAAATAATAGCATCATAATAATGATATCACGCTCAACGAGCAAGCTTCACCAAGCCTAGCCTACTAAGACAACAACTCAGAGTGTCTTAGATGCTTGCTGTGATATACTGCACATATATACTATCAAAAAGAAAGAGTTTTTATGTGAGGTTTTTATATTTTGTAATAGTGTTTTTGGCGGCGTTGCACTACAGGGGCAAGCCTAATTTTTCTCCACTCCACCAAATACACCTGTAGTGATCTACCCTGGGTCCTCCACCCTGAACAAACAGTCAGCTATCACATTGTCACAACCGGCAATATGGCGAATGTCCAGATTATACTCCTGCAACATTAAAGACCATCTATTTAGCCTCATAGTCCGGTTGTGGAACTGATTAAAAAACTTCAAAGGGTGGTGGTCAGTGTAAATCACCACGACTGGGCCAAAAGCGGGAACATACACCTCAAAGTGCCTGAGCGCCAGCACAATAGCCAGAAGCTCCTTCTCTACTACTGAATAGTTCTTTTGTGCTGAGTTGAACTTTTTCGAAAAAAGCTTACTGGGTGTTCCACACCTTCTGTGTCTGTCTGTAACTAGACGGCAGCAGCCCCTACTCCGCTAGCATCTGTCGCTAGCTGAAAAGGTCTTGAAAAGTCGGGGGCCCTGAGTATGGGGTGAGTGCACAACAGATGCTTCACCAGTGAAAAAGCCTTCTCACACTCAGGTGCCCACCCAAACTTTTTTGTCTTTGCCAATAAGTCGGTCAGAGGAGCCAACACCGAGGAGTATCCGCGGATGAATCTGCGGTAATACCCAATCATGCCCAAGAACCTCATGATCTGTCTTTTGGTGGTCAGCCTGGGGAACTGGTTAATAGCCTGTATCTTGGTAAGGGGGGGGGGGGGGCTCACCTGTCCTAACCCTACCACAAACCCCAGATACTGATACTGCACAGTTGCCCGAAAAAAGTCACATTTGCCTAGATTGACCACCAAATGAGCCTCACTTAGCTTCCTGAACAGTGCCCCGATGTGCTCACAATGGCTCTCAAAGTCATCGTCGTAAATTATCACATCATCAAGATAAACGGTGCAGTTAGGGATCTCCGCCACTAACTCGTTCATCAGGCATTGGAAAGTTGCAGGTGCATTCTTCAGCCCATACAGCATAACGTTGCAACGGTAAGTATTCCCATCCACCACAAACCTGCACACCTGCTTCGCCCGCTCAGACAACGGCACCTGCCAGTAACCCTTGACAAGATCCACCTTGGTGAGGTAACGAGCATAGCCGATCTTATCAACACTGTCATCTACGCGGGGAAGAGGGTAGGCATTGGTGGGAGTTAAACCGTTCAACCGCCTGAAGTCAATGCAAAACCTGACCTTGCCGTCTGGTTTGGGCTGCAGAGTGACGGGAGATGTCCACCTAACCGCCCCTTTTTCTATCAGCCCTCTCTCCAACATGTAGCCTAACTCCGCTCGGAGAGCCGGAAGTTTAATGGGAGGTACACGATAAGGCACTGATTTAAAGGGGGGGTGGTCTCCAACGTCCACATCATGCACCGCATGAGTTGTGAGGCCTGGGTGCTCGGCAAACACAGTGGGGTATGAACAGAACAGGTACTGGATCGCTGCACGCTGTTGCTCAGGCAGGTGCTCTAGCGCCTCAACAGCCACCTGGTTCGTGTTCCCCGCCCACTGATCCGCCGAGACATGACAATCCCAACTCTCCTCCACCTGTGCCTCACTGCCCCCCTCTCCTTCTCCACCTTGGCCGCTGCAAGCCAACACAGGGACAGTAGGCTGCTCAGGTGGGCGCCTCACGAACTCTTTTAACAAGTTCACATGACAGAGCTGATTTTTCTTCCACCTATCCGGAGTAGCCATAAGGTAATCTAGGTCAGACAACTTGCGCACGACCTTGTAAGGACCGACAAACTTAGCCGACAGGGGATGGCCTACTAAGGGCAATAAGACCAAAACCTCCTGTCCAACCACAAACTCCCGGAGCTTTGCGTTAGTGTCATATCGATCCTTCATCAAGGCCTGATTATCTACCAATTTTCTCCCTGCCAACTCCAGGCTCTTCAGCATCCTGTCTCTACTCTCGAGGACATACTTAATTAGAGAACATGGCTGCAAAGTCCCTTCCCAGATTTCTTTAACCATGCTCAGAGGACCTCTAACCTGATGCCCGAAAACTAGCTCGTTGGGGCTAAACCCAAGGCTCTCCCAAGGTACCTCTCTTGCTGCAAACAAAATGTATGGTAGCCCCAGATCCCAATCCTTGCCGTTCTCCAAAGAGTAGCACCGTGCGCAACATGCTGTTCAAAGTGGAATGCCATCTTTCCAACACCGCTTGACTCTCTGGGCGATAAGCTGAAGAGACAACCGTACGAATCACATGCTGCTGCATGGTCTGTTTGAAGAGTGTGGACGTGAAATTCGACCCTTGGTCCGACTGAATTTGCTGCGGGTACCCGTACCTCGAGCAATACAACAGCAAATTTCGCACAACAGTTTTAGACTTGCCATTTCTCATAGGGTATGTATCAGGGTAGCGAGTGGAGACATCCATGAGGGTTAGCAAAAACATGTTACCTGCACTAGTGGGAGGCAGAGGGAAAACCATGTCGATGATAACCTTGCTGAAGGGCGGACCAATAGCAGGCACTGGGTGCAACGGAGCCTTAGGTATGCTCTGATTGGGCGTTCCCACCCTCTGGCAGGTACCACACATCGCCACCCATGCCGAAACTTGGGCTTTAATACCTGGCCACCAGAACAACCTAGATAACGAAGCCAACGTTTTTCTCACACCCATGTGACCTGCCAATGGAACATCATGCGCCAACCGCAACAGGCTATCACGACACTTCTCAGGAACCACCAACTGGTCAACCACTCTTGCCCCACCATCCCAACTATGTCTGGGATCTAAAAAACGGCGGTACAGGATTCCCCCAACATGAAAAAAATCTCCCGACTTTGCATCCCCGTCCTCGTCGAGTTTAATCGCCCCGTTCCCACAACTCTCAAGCCCCGGATCTTCTGCTTGCAACCGACATATATCCGAGGGTGCCAACCTATCTAAGTGCTCCTGAAGCAACTTGTGGCCACCCCCAATACTATGCTGCTCAAGCCTTGCCTGGTTCGCCTGGGAACGTTTCTGTCGTGGAGTGCTATCACGCCCAACCATGTCACTAGGGGGGACAGGTTCTGGGGCCACTCCGGACCTCATAATGGGTGCAAGTACCGAGTCACCAAGGAGTGTCGGTGGATCCAAACTCTATACCCGATCAGCCTTGACTTTCTCCTTCCGACCCTTCCTCCGCTGGTCTAGAACTTGGGTACTAGGCTGTGACACCTGAGCGGACTGAGACCTGGTGACAGCACAAGCCATCTGCGGCATCTGACACCTCTCAAGCCACTCTTGCCCCTCCCTACTCGTGTCGGCCGCCCTCTTGGCAACGACTAAGGGTGGAACCTCGGAAGTGGGCACCGCAAAGTCGTTGCCGAGAAGGAGGTCGACCCCCTCAACTGGCAATTTCTCCACCACACCCACATCCAACTCCCATGTCACACCATCTACCTCAAGCTCCACTCTAACCAGCGGGTAAGACCGCGTAGCATTGATGCCTTGAACAACCACAACCCGAGCCGCGTTAATTGGCTTGCAAGTGAAATTCTTAACAAGTGTCTGGGAAGCGCCCGTATCACGCCACAACTCAATCCTATGCTTCACACCAACCCACCTCACAGTGCCGTGCCCCCTATGACCACAAAAAACATCACCGACGGGTGATGAGCCCTCCTGCTGCTTCTGCACCGGCGATGACTTCGCAACCGACTGTTTAGCCCGGGCAAACGCGGAAGACCTCAAAGACACGCCAATGTTGCTCACTAGTGACACCACTGCTGTAGGCAGTGCGCTCGGACATGAGCGCGCAATATGCCCCTTCTTATGACACTTGAAACATTCCACTTCACTCTTGGACTTCCCCCGAGATGGGTAAGGGCCCTGGCCATTCTTTAACGGGAAGGGTTTCGACTTGGGATCATAATTGGCAACAGTACTCTTGAATGGATAATTGTTTGTGTCATTAATTCGGGGGGGTGGAGTGGTACGCCCCTTGTGACCTGCCTCAGCTCTCTGTGCAGACTCGCACCCGCGAATCAATGACAACCTGAGGTCAGCCAGCTCAGCCGCCTCTTGTAGAGTTTTCGGTCGCTTTTTTTTTAAGGTTAAGAGTCAAGTCACTGCCAGTACATTTAAAAAAAAAATCCAGCAACACTAGTTGTTTTACTGAATCAAAAGTAGTTGCCTTCTCCGACCTTAACCAATTTTCAAATGCATCTGACAGCTCTCTAGCGTGTTCCTGGAAAGTACTCTCCTTTCTTTTTGGAACCGCCCGAAACTTCAGCCTATAGGTCTCTGGCTGTAGCTCATACGCCCTCAGGACAGCCTCTTTTAACCCTTGCCTAGCGGGGAGTTTATGGGCTTATTTGGGCATATTCAGGCCCTCCTGAATGATAAATCAAGTATCTGCATGAAAAGAAATGTATCAGCCAAAAACAAGGCGCTAAAAGCTTCAAAATGAGACTAGAACGAGCTACGTAGCACTCGTGGTTCTCATACAGTGGTATCAGTAACATGGGAGTTTAGCATATAGCGGCATATTTTTCCCAGCTATGCTCACTACTGGCGACGCTGCCGGCCTCTTGAGAACACAGGGAACATGAGTTAATGGGCGCCGGTAAGCCCTGGGATTCGGTTGTCTAGCCCGCTGCGCTCCCGGCCATTTGCACTCGATTTTAACCCTTTAAAAGCCTTAATAATGCTCCTAACTTGCTGCAAATTGGAGGCGGATTTAAGTCCGCCCCCGATCTTTAAGGGTTAACAACTCGTAAGTCACACAGGAATCTAGGGGCAAAGCATCGTACGCCTTGAGTGCTTTCCCCGTCAATCGTGAAGAAACAAGGGCTGCCCACTTCTCCTCGGGCCATTGGTGCTCCTGGCACTTTTTCTCGAACCGGAGAAAAAATTCTGTAACTCCTAACTCATCAAACGCTGGAACCAACTTAAGTAGATGCGACAGGGACTGGTCATGGGCTCGACCCCCCTGGGCGACCCGGTTCCTCGTCACCTCTACACAAGTTTTCTCTAGGTCAATATCGGCACAATACCTTGCAGACTCAGACTGGTACCTATACTTGCGCTCAGACTCTCGCTCCCGCTGCTCGAGCTCAGCCTCATGCTTCCGCTGCTCAGCCTGTTGCTTAAGTTTGGCGAGCTCGAGCTGAAACAACATCTCGGGAGACAAACCCTGAGGAGGGGGTGCTACTATTAGGGACTCACCCCGTAAATCACCTAGAGGCATACCCAACCGCCAGCGGGCATCGGCCTGCGGGAACGTACCCGGCTCCGGAGCCCGAGGGGGCGCCATGGTAGGAGTCGAGTGGAATGGGGGCTGGGCCAAAGGTGCCCCAGCTCCCGCTCCACCCGAAGCCCCATGCACCCCACCGAGCACACAGGTAACCAGCTCACCTCTCGACAAACCCCTAGTACCGGGAAACCCTAAGACCGTGGCTACACACTGCAGTCCGTACCGGTCTAGCCCCGACACACGATCCGCTGACACAGGCTCCTCCAAAAATCTCCGAGCATCCTCCTCGTTGTTCACCACCCGAACGCCGTTTAACAACTCCACCTTCTCCACCTCCTCACCTGCCTCTCGCACTGTGCCCTCACTATGCTCAGACCCGTCCAGTGACATGATGGAGTCAACAACAAAATTCTCAGTCAAAACAAAAGTAGCCAAACTCTTGCGTAGCTTTATTCACCAAAAAATATTCAAAGAAGTTCTTGAGTGCAATACTAGGTCACCAATAACTCCAACAAGTTCTATATATCCTCAAAACAATGTCTACTGCCAACAATGCGAGAAATAAATTCAACCCCATATGGCAATAAGATTTCTCCCAAAAACAAAACTGAAATATTCAGTTCACTATATTCTGGTCTAAGGTCGCCATTTGTTACGACCGGCACTACGAAATATACAAGGGGACTTAGTAATGGACTAGATGATAGGCTATATCTGCAACAACGGCCATTTGTTATATCTATTACAACGGTACGCTAATTCCAAACCCTCGAACTATTACGCCGGTGAACAAAAACACTTAAAACCCTCCAGAGTTAATCTACTGGATAACGGGGTATCAATTAACTGGGTTTTAGTGCACTTCTACAAAGGCTTTCCGGTGACGGCAAAGCCAACTCACAACAGGAGTACTTACATTATGAAAATGCTCTAAAGTAATAACAATGCTTGAATAAACTATATAAGATTTAATAAAGGTATAATTGCTTACGTTAACTTTAGTGTGAGTCTGTACTCAACACTAAACTCTTCAATGCTCTATGAAAACACTGGAAGTCTAGTCCTACAGCAATCAGATAAGGAATCTTCTGAAAAGGTCTGATGCTCTAAGATGCTCGTTAATATAGAACAGAAATAATGCAGGGGCAGGACACCAAAGCGTGTATGTTAAATACACCAATAAGTAGGATACATATATATAACAAGGGAGTGCAACAACTCTGTGACAGCACTAATAATAACCACTCAGAAACAGTACTTCCTTAGCCAACGTAACAGCCAAACTGGGTTGTGCACTATGCACCAACCTAGGCTAAAATAAGGCGTGAATAATTCTTAAAGCATACACAATGGAAGTTAATAAACACAATGCTGTCTTTCACACTAATAAAGTCTAGCAGTGGTATAATAGGTATCAGGAAACTAGGCAGAGCGTAAGCATGCTCGTAGCCTACTGTCTCCCCTTGAACAGATTTCTCTTATGTTACGTTAAGTGACTTGGAGGCTCTCTTGGTAAGGCCAGATCTCTAGTATCTGGCCTTGATCTGGCGCTCCACAAAGGTCAACAAAATGAGGTAGCAATCATACAGGTAAGAGTATGCAAAAGCCCTTTACCTGTATACTGCTACACTCGCAAAGGAAAATATGCACAAAGGGTTACAGGCTACCTAGCTTCGTCGATGTTGTACAGGCTCTACTTGCCACATACATAACTCAGACAACGATCAAAGATACCTTCCACTGTCTAGCATTAAATAATGGGAAAGAACAGCTCAATAATTAGAAGCACCCCAACACTAGGCTACCATATGACTATGACTCTAATAATCCCTAAAACTAGTGCAAACATATATGGAGAGCTGGTGCTGGTAATACAACTGGCCGACTATGGAAGTCGTATGCAGAACCAGAAGGGATAAGTAATTGAATAAAGAGAGAAGTATGAAAAGGAAGAAGTTCAGAGAGAGAGAAAGTAGTATAGGGGGTTATATGGGGGACAGATTGCAAAGGACATGTAGGACCAAGCAGGCTATGCCAAGCTCTGCAGGAGAAACGCGGGCAAGAGCCCCCCCAGCACTAACAAAGGCAGCAGCACCCAATCACAGACAACTACGTCATGAGGAGCAGGCGTCATATGCCGCGTCAGGCCCGCCGGCCAATCACGGGCGTGGGAAACTCCTCCGAGCGAGGGAGGCACACGTACATACACACGCACATACTACCACCTCGCTGCCTACCTCGCTCTTTCTCCTTAACTTCACACAATGCATTGTATATTCTACCAATGATATAAAATACTTCCAAGTGTCACAGACAAGAATAAAGACCACCACTGATGTGTCTGTGACAACATGAACTCTATGAAAGAAAGAACATCGTTCTACGATTATTGTAGCCCATTTCACTACCCTGCCGAGCGCTAGCGAGTTACGAGTGCATTCTGGCATGCTGGCTAGCGTAACAACGTCTACACCCCCGTACTGTCTCTGTGGACACCTTAGGGTTCCTACTTGTTAAGTATATAGATTACTACCTCTTCTCCTTTCCCTCCTTCCCCGTTCTGTTCCTCCTCCTCCTACTTCCTCCTCGTTCTGTTTCATTTCCTCCTTCTCTTTATCTTTTCTTTGCCTCTTCTTCGCAAAACCCTCTCTCCCCTTCTTGATATACCTTCCTTTACAGAGTTATGTACCTTTTCTCTCCTTATTCTTGTCCTCTTCATCTTCCCACATTCCTCTTCTAGTCTTCCATACCCTACTCCCCTTCCACCTCCTCCTAGATATATGTTCTTCATCTCATTTTTGCCCTTCTTTGTGATCCTCTTTCTCATTCCCCCTGTATTCTACCTACACCTTCTCCTATTCTTCCTCCCTCGTCATTCCGTGCCTCGTCCTTTTCCCTTGTTTCGCTTTCTTCCTACTGAGATTCCTATCTTCCTTTTGAGCGCCCTTCCTTTCTTCTAAGCTCTATATATTAATTTTAAGCTCCCGACCTTCTACCCACCTCCCTACCTTCCTCACAGCTCCCTATCAATCTTCTAAGCTGCTTATTTTCCCTTCATTAATACCAACCATCTTACCTACTTCCTCTACCCATTCTATCCGTTTCCAACCCTCCTTCAGAGCTCCTTACCTGCCTCACAAATCCCAACCTTCCTACTGAGCTGCCTACCAGCTCTGTCTTTCCCTTCATAGCTCCCTGCCTTCCAGTTTCCCTCATTAGTAACACATCTCCTTCCCACAGATCTTTCTTGAAACACCTTTCTACGTTTAATATTCCATACCTCTAACCATAGGCTACAGTAGATCAGGACTGGACACAAAAATGGAACTTTGCAGTAAGGGACCCAAAATCGAAGAACGAACTCCGGAATTCGAACCTCGAAACCGCGAAAATGTTATATTATCGCGGTTTGGGCAAAACTGTAGAGAATATTTAATCTGCTATTTCTTTCACGTACCATTTAACCTAATCCAACACATATTTGTAATTTTAATACTGTGTTTGTGTGTGTGTGTGTGTGTGTGTGTGTTAAGCTGCCTGTCCTGTGGTTCACAGTATAACTTTAGTGTAGGATGGAAATATTTTGTGAGAAGTGTCAAGTTGATTCTACTATACCTTTATATCAGATGAACACATTTGATCATGGTACTATATTAATTAAATCAAAAGTACATCACGAGTGAGAGTGGTGGAAATTAGTTACTTTAAAATGGCGTGCGGAGTCTCATGAAGATATTGACAGACGAATGAGAAAATATGACAGCGATAAGGTGCTGATGTAGATGTGCTGGAAAGCGTGAGAAGGTCATGTATAACGTATGGAAAGTAAGAAGAATACTTATAGCGTTTATATAATCTAAATAGGTGTGCAGAGAGGAAAACACTGATCCAGAATGAGATGACAGGATGGAGTAAATAAGTGTGAGAGTTAAAGTGATGTTGGGTGGGACGAGGGCTGCCCACGGCTTAGGCTGAGGAGAATGGAGGCGATTCATATGAGTCCAACCCCTCGTTGATCAACACGTTTGGCAAAAGATAGATATATATAATATTCTTGGTTACATACTCATATGATATACAAATAAGTCACAATCTCTATCTATCCTAGATGCTTTACAATAACTATGTTCTCTAATGTAGGAAGTCGGAGACACCTTCATAACAAGCATTACAACAACTTACCACCATCACCACACTGTCTCTCACACTCATCACTTTTTACCACCATCATAACTCCACCACACAAACACCCACCAACACCTCCATCTATTACCACCCCACTACTACAAAAGCACCTATATCTATCACCAACACGTTAGCAATATTACCACCCCAACAGAGAGAGAGGTTACGTTAATGGTAATAGCAACATTAAAAACGGAATAGGGCCATTAATAAATAATGACCAGACAGTAACAGGAGATAAACAAAACATTGCTAATTTGCTTAATGAATATTTGTGTTCAGTCTTTACTAACGAAGAACATAACACTACTCCTGAAACAATGCAACAACGCATGAAACAGGAAACTTTACCCAAAGCAAAAGTGAAGTGTTATGTAAGCTGAACAATTTAAATACTAATAAAACCCCTGGGCCATATAATATTCACCCAAGAATTCTGAAAAACGTGAAAGAAGAAATAGCACAGTCCTTAACTAACATATTTAACTTGTCGCTCAATCATGAAACCGTACCTAGTGATTGGAAAACTGCAAATAACACTCCAATATTTAGGAAAGGAAATGAAGCCCAAGCAAGTAATTATAGACCAATCAGTTTAACGTCAGTCATAGGACAAATTATGGAAACAATTCTGAGAGACAAGATAGTAGATTTTCATAAGTCAAACAAATTAATAAGAGAAAGCCAACATGGCTTCGGTAAGAAGAGCTGGTTGTAGGGTAGGTGTGGTGGTTACTTTTTTTTTTTTTTTTTTTCCAGGCGTTGGATGTCATCTAGCATTACCTCAATCTCCATCCTCTTCCGGTGGGGTTTGGGTTTGACCATGTACTGGCAATTCAATCCCAGGCTCAGCAGGTTTTCCTGGTCTTTGGTGAGGGTGGTATCGGTGAGGTTTATGTAGCCTCGAGTCGGTTTAGGGAGTTTGATGTTGCCCCCGTATAGGCGGGAGAGCTTCTCGATGGAGGTGTTCTCGGTTTTTTGTTGGTGTTGGTCCTCAATTTGTTGGAGCTTCCGGTTGATGTTCGACCAAAGTTGGTTCAGTATGCTTTCTTTTCTCCCTTTTTCTAGTAGGGCGTCAATCTGGCTCCATCAAAAATTACTACAACAGCCCTGACCAGTGACCACCTTAATCTAATCCGTAAAGACCTTGACACTAACACCTCCATATTAGATAATGAGCCCGACCCTAGGCGCCTCCCCATCCTTGAAGCCATATAAATTCAAACACTCAACCCTACCCTCAACAACCAGACCTTGGACCTCCAAATTCTCCCCACACCGAGGAGATCCTACCCCCGCATAAATCCTGATGGAAATGAACACAACACTACTATCCCGAGCCAACGCTCAGCTGACGATGCCCCCGCGCCCAGCCAGCCAATTAACAGACGCAGCGCACGCATAGCAGCAACAAACCAACCACACACACACGCAGATCGCTGACTAGCCCCGTCCACCTGTGCAGAATACGGGGCGCGTGATCCCAGCCTTCCTATATATAAACCTGTTCCCCCCCTTTATGGACTTTCTCCACCACCACCACTCCTGCAACACCAGCTGAGACCCTCTAGAAGATCATGGGGTCTCTTCCATAGGAGTATGGAGAGGCTGAGGCTGGTGGAGGAGCTTTGAAGATGGCTGGGTGATGCTGATATTGGGGACTTGGGCATCTCCACAGGGGTCCCACACAGAATATCGTGTGCCCTCCTTTTGCCTGAGCCCCCGGAACACCATCAGCGGACCTCACCTTCAACAGAGTACCTCTTCCTTCACCTCAGTGGCAGTCCATCGCCAGTCGAGCAGAACACCGCTTCCAGAAAACACCAGAACATCAACCAGCCAAGCAAAACACCGCTAACTGTCACCACCACACACCATAACCTGGGACACAGCAGAACAATAACAAGTACCTGGGACACGGCAGAAAACCTGGGGGATCCTCACACACATCATGGACCCCCCTTAACACCGCCAGAATCCCCGAATACCACCATCATCATCTAACAACATCAACAAGTTCCTGACCAAACATCGCCAGGAACACATGAACCAAAATTATTTGACAAAAAACAAACAAATGAATAAATAAACAAAAAAATTATAATAAATACATAAATATACCTCGCTTTAACAACAGCAAGGTGGACGGCCCACTAATTTTTTTTTCCTTTTCCACTGTATTTCATCTTTCCAAAAAAAACAAAAAACAACTATCATACATAACAACATAATCAATATGCAAGGGATGGTGTGGTGTTAGGATTGAACTTATCCAAAACCGGCTATTCACCCTCTATAACTGAAACAATAAATAGAACTAAAATGATACTATCTGACCTATCACAATTTCGCAACTCATCGCCAAAAACTAAAGAAAAACTGTACCTATCACTAGTAAGATCAGTCCTCACATAATTATCCTCCAATACCACTTGTTGCCTTAATAAAAACAAACATGAACAGACTACAGATTATTCAAAATATAGCATTAAGATATATACATGATCTCAGATATCCAGATCTGGTAACAAACGAAGAACTGCATATTTTATAAAATTTACCAGCAATTAATACGCTTCTATACGAACAAGCATCACGAATTTTTTTTTTTTTTTTTTTTTTTTTTAAAGAGACAATGAACGGAGGAAGGAAAAACACAGATAAAACAAAAAGGTCCATGTGCCTAAAGGCATCCTCCATTCATAAAATGTTTGTAACAACTGGATTTAAACATTTGTTGATTGTAAGTTTGTGGAAAGCAATTCGAGGGAAGTGAATTCCAAAGAGTAGTAGCTCTGGGGATAAATGAATTCTGATAAGCAGAAGTTCTGCATTGTGGAGGAGAAAGTGTAAATTCATGGGCGCTCTCAGCTGCCCTAGTTCTACGGGGAAAGATGTGGAGAGGCGGCACAATTGAAGCAAGTTCCTCGGAACAATTGCTGTGAAAATATCTGTAGAATAATGCAAGGGATGCAACGTTTCTTCGTATGGCTAATGTAGGAAGGTCCTGTGTGATTGCAGGGTTATTGATTAATCTAATAGCTTTATTTTGAATTTTGTCCAACTGCCTCAATGCAACCACTCCACTTCCACCCCACAGAGGTGAACAGTAATCCATCTGAGAGCGCACATGACTTTTATATATTACGGCCAACTGCTCGTCAGTGAAGAATTCTCGAACTCTGTACAGGAGTCCCAGTTTTTTAGAGGCATTCTTAGCAATGCTTCTAACATAATGTGTCCAGCTCAAGTTAGTAGTTAATGTTACACCGAGAATGTCAATACTAGGGGAAGTGGGAATATTTACATCATTAAAAAATATATGGGAGTCAGTGAGATTCTGTCGGTTAGAAAATTGAATGTACTTGGTTTTCTGTGCATTAAAGGAAACTAGATTCTCTTGTCCCCATTCATTAATTCTAGAAAGGTCCTGGTTCAGAGAAATTGCAGTGTTTATTTTTGAATTTATAAGATCGGGTTGGGTGAAAGAATTGGTAAATGTGAAGGAACTGTGGAGTGTTGAGTCATCTGCGTAGGAATGTATTGGATTATGAGTGGTAGATATGAGATCATTGATATGAATGAGGAACAGAGTTGGGGCCAAAACTGATCCCTGGGGAACACCAGCATTTATTGAGTGAAATTGAGAATAAAGGCCAATGAGAAGTCCCATGAGAATATGGGACAAAACAACTAATATGGACATAGGTACCGAAATACAACTAATAACACCAAATCCTGATCTTGACAGACAGTCTCCCTATACTTTCAGGAGTAGTAGGGAGATAGTTAACCTACCAGCTAGTGCCCCAAGGAACAGTGCTAGCGCCCCTTCTGTTCCTCATACTAATTTGCGACATAGATACCAACACCAGACACAGTACGGTGTCGTCTTTTGCTGATGACATAAAATTAAGCAAGATAGTAAACACACAAGAGGACACGGGCCGACTGCAGGAAGACATGAATGTAGTGTTCCAGTGGACCAGGGAAAACAACATGCAATTCAATGAGGAAAAATTCCAATTAATACGGTAAGGAGATAATAATGGTGTTAAAGAAATTACAAATTACTTAACAGAATCTAACCACATAATAGAACGGAAAGACAGTGTGAAAGACCTTGGGGTATTAATGTCTGAAAATATGGGTTTCAAAGTACATAACCAGGTCAAAGTGGCGGCTGCGAAACGTCTAACAGGTTGGATTCTGCGTACTTTTAAAACACGCGGTGAATTGCCTATGATAACGCTCTTCAAATCTCTAGTGCTACCGCGGCTTGAATACTGTAGCGTATTAACATCCCCATACAAAGCAGGTGAAATAAATGACGTAGAGAGTGTACAAAGAAATTTCACTTCGCATATAAGTTCGATAAAACATCTACACTATTGGGAGCGTTTAAGAGCACTGAATCTGTACTCACTGGAACGTAGAAGAGAACGTTACCTAATAATATACACGTGGAAAATCGCAGAGGGTTTAGTACCAAACCTACATACTCCGATAGTCATGAAATTCAGTGATAGGAGAGGCTGGGAATGCGAAATCCCCCGGATGAATAACAGGGGTGCTATGGGCTCTCTGCGAGAGGGCTGGTTATCACACACAGGCCCACGTCTCTTCAACAAACTCCCACGGCGAGTAAGAGACATGAGGGACATCTCGTTAGACAACTTCATGAGAGCCCTAGATGTCGAACTGCAAAAAGTGCCAGACGAGCCCATCCTCGCAAGGGAGCGAGCTGTCGCTTCAAACAGTCTACTGCACCAAATCACCACCCATAACGAGGGGCGTCGCGCTCCTTGGTGCCGCTAGAGGAGCGGCGAACACATCCAAAGGTAAAGGTAAGGTATTAAACCAATATATATATACTAAGATGTGCTGTGTGGGGCAGCCACCAAGGTGGCTGCCCCAACCTGCGCTAACCTACCAGCATTTGAATCAATAAAGACATACTAAGATGTGCTGTGTGGGGCAGCCACAAAGATGGCTGCCCCAACCAGCACTAACTTACCAGCATTTGAATCAATAAAGACATACTAAGATTTGCTGTGTGGGGCAGCCACCAAGGTGGCTGCCCCAACCAGCACTAACTTACCAGCATTTGAATCAATAAAGACATACTAAGATGTGCTGTGTGGGGCAGCCACCAAGGTGGCTGCCCCAACCAGCGCTAACCTACCAGCATTTGAATCAATAAAGACATACTAAGATGTGCTGTGTGGGGCAGCCACCAAGGTGGCTACCCAACCAGCATAACATTAACCTTTTCTTGATATGGGGAGTGGCTTGGGGGGTGGGAAGGAGTCAAGCGGACAGTGCGCGGCGGCCCCACCGTTTGACTAGGCCTCTCCCAAGCTATCGGGGGTAGATGAGTGGTCTGAGATAACCCAAACAAATGTGGTGTCTTAGACTACCATCAGACTTCCTGGGTTAGGCTGAACCACTCGTAGGCTAGTGCCAGTGCCGCTGTGGATGGGCATGACCGAGGTCGCGGGACTTCTTCCCGCGACGGTCAGAATACCACCTCCTTCCTGCTCATTACAGCGCCCTCCATCTACTCTTAAGTTTTTAACTGGGATTAAGTTTTAAATAAAAGTTTTAATGAACTCTAATTTTAGGTATTTAATTAATATAATAACTGGGTGCTAGAGTAAAAGTCTTGCAGTGGGTATTTACAGGAAAAAACATAGGGGGCTAAAGATCATAATAATGCAACACAGATGTCGGGACAGTTTTAGGTCCAATAGGACATTTGAATTTGGCGGTATCGTATCGCATGTACGATTTCGGCTGGTTCTTTGTGTATTGTAGTTTATTCTTAAGTATAGATTAAATATTAACTGTAATGTATAAATATATACATCAGCTCTAGATGTATCATGAAACCAAATTATGGGTTATAATTATTATGAGCCGGCAGCCATATGTAATTTCGCGAAGCGATCGGACGCCGGCCCTTTAGTCTCTCAATCAACACCATACAACCAACATCTTCCCCTCCCCCCCCCCCCCCCCCCCCCCCCTCCCCCCCCCCCCCCCCTCCGGCTCTGACTCAACCCACAGTTCACCATGTGCTACAAATACTAATCTATAACAACAGTCCTACATCACCAGTCCTCTAAGCTAAGTTCATTGTATCGATATTGTATTATGTGAACATTCCTACATGTCATGCAATTGAATTAGCCGTGTGTGGGGGACTGGATTACACCCATCGATTACGTCGTTGGTAATTATATTATAACTATTTGTTGGGTTATTTCATGTACCAGTGATAAGCAATTTAACCTCTTTATCTAAATTCCCGACATATCGGTTGAGCCCGATAACTGTAAACATTCTTCTACTATACTTCTATTTCTTCACTTTTCTTCTACACCAACATCTCCCATGTAAATGTCCCCCCCAACAATCCACCAACGAAACTGCAAATCCAGTACCCCCTAGTAACCCCTACAATCAATTGTTAAAATATTTATTCAATCTTTACTTCAGCCATCCTATCCTATCCTACATATCAAAAACCACTTGTATGAAGATGGCTAATGTTATAGTCTAAACGTCACAACCTACTACAACCTCTACAACCCACTGAACAACCTACTACAACCTCTACAACCCAGCAACCCACTGAACAACCTACTACAACCTCTACAACCCAGCAACCCACTGAATAACCTACTACAACCTCTACAACCCAGCAACCCACTGAACAACCTACTACAACCTCTACAACCCAGCAACCCACTGAACAACCTACTACAACCTCTACAACCCAGCAACCCACTGAACAACCTACTACAACCTCTACAACCCACTGAACAACCTACTACAACCTCTACAACCCAGCAACCCACTGAACAACCTACTCCAACCTCTACAACCCACTGAACAACCTACTACAACCTCTACAACCCAGCAACCCACTGAACAACCTACTACAACCTCTACAACCCAGCAACCCACTGAACAACCTACTACAAATTCTACAACCCAGCAACCCACTGAACAACCTACTACAACCTCTACAACCCAGCAACCCACTGAACAACCTACTACAACCTCTACAACCCAGCAACCCACTGAACAACCTACTACAACCTCTACAACCAAGCAACCCACTGAACAACCTCTACAACCCAGCAACCCACTGAACAACCTACTATATTCTAGAACCTCTACAACCCAGCAACCCACTGAACAACCTACTACAACCTCTACAACCCAGCAACCCACTGAACAACCTACTACAACCTCTACAACCCAGCAACCCACTGAACAACCTACTACAACCTCTGCAACCCACTGAACAACCTACTACAACCCAGCAACCCACTGAACAACCTACTACAACCTCTACAACCCAGCAACCCACTGAACAACCTACTACAACCTCTACAACCCAGCAACCCACTGAACAACCTACTACAACCTCTACAACCCAGCAACCCACTGAACAACCTACTACAACCTCTACAACCCAGCAACCCACTGAACAACCTACTACAACCCAGCAAACCACTGAACAACCTCTACAACCCAGCAACCCTCTGAACAACCTACTATATTCTAGAACCTCTACAACCCAGCAACCCACTGAACAACCTACTACAACCTCTACAACCCAGCAACCCACTGAACAACCTACTACAACCTCTACAACCCACTGAACAACCTACTACAACCTCTACAACCCAGCAACCCACTGAACAACCTACTACAACCTCTGCAACCCACTGAACAACCTACTACAACCTCTACAACCCACTGAACAACCTACTACAACCTCTACAACCCAGCAACCACTGAACAACCTACTACAACCTCTACAACCCAGCAACCCACTGAACAACCTACTACAACCTCTACAACCCAGCAACCCACTGAACAACCTACTACAACCTCTACAACCCAGCAACCCACTGAACAACCTCTACAACCCAGCAACCCACTGAACAACCTACTATATTCTAGAACCTCTACAACCCAGCAACCAACTGAACAACCTACTACAACCTCTACAACCCAGCAACCCACTGAACAACCTACTACAACCTCTACAACCCAGCAACCCACTGAACAACCTACTACAACCTCTACAACCCACTGAACAACCTACTACAACCTCTGCAACCCACTGAACAACCAACTACAACCCAGCAACCCACTGAACAACCTACTACAACCTCTACAACCCAGCAACCCACTGAACAACCTACTACAACCTCTGCAACCCACTGAACAACCTACTACAACCCAGCAACCCACTGAACAACCTACTACAACCTCTACAACCCACTGAACAACCTACAACAACCTCTACAACCCAGCAACCCACTGAACAACCTACTACAACCTCTACAACCCAGCAACCCACTGAACAACCTACTACAACCTCTACAACCCAGCAACCCACTGAACAACCTCTACAACCCCGCAACCCACTGAACAACCTACTATATTTTAGAACCTCTACAACCCAGCAACCCACTGAACAACCTACTACAACCTCTACAACCCACCAACCCACTGAACAACCTACTACAACCTCTACAACCCAGCAACCCACTGAACAACCTACTACAACCTCTACAACCCACTGAACAACCTACTACAACCTCTGCAACCCACTGAACAACCTACTACAACCCAGCAACCCACTGAACAACCTACTACAACCTCTACAACCCAGCAACCCACTGAACAACCTACTACAACCTCTACAACCCAGCAACCCACTGAACAACCTACTACAACCTCTACAACCCACTGAACAACCTACTACAACCTCTGCAACCCACTGAACAACCTACTACAACCCAGCAACCCACTGAACAACCTACTACAACCTCTACAACCCAGCAACCCACTGAACAACCTACTACAACCTCTACAACCCAGCAACCCACTGAACAACCTACTACAACCCACTGAACAACCTACTACAATATCTACAACCCAGCAACCCACTGAACAACCTACTACAACCCAGCAACCCACTGAACAATCTACTACAACCTCTACAACCCAGCAACCCACTGAACAACCTACTACAACCTCTACAACCCACTGAACAACCTACTAAAACCTCTACAACCCAGCAACCCACTGAACAACCTACTACAACCTCTACAACCCAGCAACCCACTGATAACATTACAACCTACTACAACCTCTACAACCCAGCAACCCACTGATAACGTTACAACCTACTACAACCTCTACAACCCAGCAACCCACTGATAACTTCGGTTCCCTTCTGTACCTACTGAATGACAGACAATGCAAAATTGCACGAGACATTGAATCTCTGAATACAAAACATATAAATGCTAAATATGCTGTTTTATTTAACCTCACATGCCTTCAAGAAAAAGAAACAAAATATATATATATATATATATATATATATATATATTCGTGTCTTAATTTATCTATTATCTATCACTTCATTTATTAAACCACTCTGTACTTAAATTAAACTTAACATCGATCCCTGCAATTGATCCATTTTTATCATCTAGCCACCGCATACTAAATATTGATTCATTAATCATCTGTTCAATATACTGTTGATTCCATATGTTATAGAATGCACTCACCACTTGTTTATCAATTAACCCACACCTCACTCTCATCTAGTTTAATTTCCATTGTACAATTTATATATATTCATTATTGCCACTTTACTTACAGTATAATGATCCAGATCATTATACTCTACATCCCAAATTACAACAAATTATACCCCAAACCACCCAACCCTTCAATCCACTTCCCTACATCAACATAAGCCAGGGTTCGACATAATTAGGTTGGGATTATATGGAAGCTATTTTTAAAGACGCAAGTTTGAAGTGGTAGAGAGAGTTTATAATCGAATTTGAGGGGTATTATCAATTCCTGTGAGGAGAGAGAGAGAGAGAGAGAGAGAGAGAGAGAGAGAGAGAGAGAGAGAGAGAGAGAGAGAGAGAGAGAGAGAGAGAGAGAGATGTTACTATAAATGGAAACAAGAGGATTAATATCGATGTATAAAGAGAAAAGACATAAGAGGAGTGCAAAGTTTAAATGAGAGAGGAAATGTGCGAAGAGAGAGACTGAAAAGGGAAGAGCTACTTCTCACATTTGTTATATTTAGTATATTATCAACTCTGCGTAAGCAGAGTTTGGTATCCCCCCCCCCCCCCCCCCCCCCGTATAGTGGGTACCACTGGAAAAAAATGTCTGTCGTCGTCGTCGTCGATGTAGTCTGTCTGTCCCGAAAATCCTCCTAGACCGTTGGGCCGATTTTCACCAAATTTCACACGAACACATTTGTTGGGTGAATGCGAACATCAGTCAATTTTTGTTTTTTTAATTTGTACAATAGTTATGATTTTAGATCCAAAATATGGTTTCCCCCCCCCCACCCCCCGGACCTCTCCCCCCCCCCCCCCCCAAGCAATGATGGCATTCTTATATTAGTGTGTGTGCCCCGAAGGAGCTCACACACAGAACGCATTAGTTCTGGGGCCGAAAATATCTCACCCGGCATCTGTTAGGTTAAATTAGTTTAGTTGTTGTTGTTGTTGTTCCCTAAGCTGCCTGGCCGAACAGCCCCGAGTCCCTGAGGAAGGCCATGGCCACGATCGGGCTTTCCCACAGAGCTCTCATTGAGTGTAGATTGTGTTGTTGGCGTAAGTGGTTGTGTGAAATGCAGTCTTCTATGATGTGTTTAATGGTATGGGGTGCTGTGTTACATCCCGGGCAGGCGTCGACAACGGAGTCATCCAGTCTCTTCTGATAGCTCAGGAGATCTGGATGGTGTCCGCATCTCAGCCTGGCCAGGTGGACTCTGTCCTCGCGAGGGAGGGAGGATTCGGAAGGATGGATTTCGGGAGATCGTGCATGCAGCTGCGTGTTGTCGGTGAGTGAGTGGATGGATCGGTGATGTGGCGGCGTCTACGCCGTAGGACCACCTCCCGGAGCTGCCAACCGCGGATGGCTACCGACCCTTCACGGCCGGAGACAAGATCAACGACCAGTGGAGGACAACCGGATGCCGGCCGCAGGGAGCAGTTTCGGGAGCCAAACCGTCACAACCATCCCCTGCCCCCTCTCTGGGGGCACGGGTCCTTGGAGCGGCTTCGGTCGCGCCGGGAATTTCCAGTTAGTTTAGTTAACATTAGAAGACTAGTGATGATAGTAATAGTGGGGATGATGGTAATAGTAGTGATAATGGTGATGATAGTAGTTATGATGCTTGTAGTTGTAGTGATGATGATGACAATAGTGATGGTGATGGTAATGATGATGATGACAGTAGTAGATATATGTTATAGTACTAGTAGTAGTGATGATGGTCATGATAGTAGTGATGATGGTGACAAGTAATGATGATTGTAAGATGATGGTGATAATAATGATTATGGTGATAGTTGTAGTGATAATGATGAGAGTAGAGATGATGGTAGTGACAATGGTGACAGTATTAGTGAAGATGGTGAGAGTAGTAGTGATGATTGTAATAGTAGTAGTGATGATAGTAATGGTGATGATGATAGTAGTAGTGATGATGGTGACAGTTGTAGTGATGATAGTAGTGGTGATGATGGTGGTAATATTAGTGTTGATGGTAACCCATCGCAGAGTTGGTATGCCGTTTTGATTTTGAGCAAAACGGCATGTCTACTTTATTATTATTATGGTTTATATGTGAAAGGTGACAAAAGTCAAAGCCGCCTGGAACAACTCCCTCCCCCAAGGTTGAAAGAGTGACAGAGAGCCGAAATCAAGGTGCGTTTTAGGTAATTTAGGTTGTTGGATAGAAGTGAGGTGTGCTTGCTGAGTGTAATGATATGAATAGGAGGAGCAGGTGTTTGTGAGAGTTAGCTGGATTACTATCTGTGTAGGCGAGGCAGAAATAAAAACAGTGGGGGAAGCCAAACAAATGAAATAGGAGTTCCAGCAACTCATTATCATATGCCTATGTGGCCTCCCATGGGTACTACCCTGCTCGATTGGTACCTACAATCTCCCAAGTTAAATGTGAAACAAGGTATTTGAATTTAATACATCAAACACTTATACATTATTACACACATATTATACCTGTGAGTTTTGTTACACTCTATTTATTTTATACTGCACGCGTGAATTTAGGAGTGTAACAATTATATGAATACAGGAGAAAAGAAGAGACGTAAACTTATGATAGAAACGAGGAAGATGAACGGAACACATACTAGACAGAGAATAGAAAACAAAGTAGAGAGAAGCCATGTGAATAGGTTTTGTCTGTTTGTCCATCTCATACGCCCAGATTACCAATGTTTTACTTCATGATTTACTTGTAAGAAACTAAGAAACATTCAAACCGAATATGTCTGTAGGTATGTTTGTCTATGCCCTTAATAATGAAAGTACTTTAATTTGTACTGTAATGTTTGGCAATTCGAAATTATTGATATAATATTAAAGTAAGTATCTTGCGTGTGCTTTAACTTCTGATCGTAATTATTGTTTTTACAATTTACCATAGATAATTCTAAATTCACAGTTATGTGCAATTATTATCCAACACTCAAAGAATTTATTTAATAAATGCGCAATTTTTGTACCCTTATTTCGTGAATAAAAATGAATAGACGTTACCTAACCCGCTCAATAGTCACAAGTGTTGTCCTAGTCCTGGCTAACATTGCATTGTATTATTCTACTTTGGATGTACATTTGACCAAATATTTAGCGACATCTGAATCACTTCTATGTGACAGTGTTTGGTAGATAGTAAAGAGTGAAAAATACCACACAAGAATAGACAAATAGAAATCATCATGTTTACAACAAAATAAAATACATGCTATAAATGCAATATAGATACAATAATACAATGGACACGTGTTGACTATGTAAATATAGGTATTCCATTGTTGATAATATGTCTGTGTGTATCAGTAAGTGTTAATGGTGTTAGTAACAAGAACAAAACAAAAATGCAGCTATATTTTACAACCCTCATTACATATGTTTTGTTTTTTGTCTATGTGATTGAGGGAGGCAAAAGGCAGAACTGCCTATAGCGAGTGCCTCCCCCATAGTTGAAAGAGTGACAGGGCCAAAATCAAGGGACGTTCGAGCCAAAATGCCTGGACACACGGAGTTTGAAGCAATTTAAGTCATAGGAAGAGGGAAAGACTGATTCTGGAAGAGAGTTCCAGAGCTCAGCTGTTGAGTAGAAGAAAGTTTGAGAGTAACATTTCACTCTTGGGTTGGAGAGTTGCACAGAGTAGGGATGGGATTGAGTTGCAAGACGGGTACCCCGTGCCCTACGTAAAGGAGGTGGTATACACTGGGAAACATACACATATAAATTCATATAACTAAATATTTGTATAATGCTATGTTGGAAAAAGGGTATTGTAGTTCAGTCAACATTATTATGTTACGCCACTCTTTGCCAAGTGGCGCTCACATTGCTCATCAGTATATGGTACTAATTTAATACATACTTGAATTGGTAACACCTTTGTTTATAAGTCTTTGATGATGACATCACATTCATTATATTCTGGCAACCCTTAGGAGTTGTATTCAATTTAAGAAGGGTTTCCAGTACTTAACAAACTTTAAACTTAATTTAACCCTTAAGACTACCACATATCCTTCATAAGCTGCATAACACCGTCTAAATATTGCTAGAACAAAAATTACAGACGTCACTGGTACAAAAAGGGTGAAAAAATACAATGTGGTGGCTGTCCGATTCGTGCTTCTGCCGACAGTGGAGAGAGTGGTCAAAGTCGACGTAGTACATTTGTCCTGGGGAATGTAATCCCTCCATCATATAATATACATTGCTCATTAGGTAACTTGTATAGCCTTTCACGATATGATGATGCATTACGTTTCTGTTTTCTCAGTATTCTTGGACGATTATAGTCAGATCGGGAAGGGTGTGTGGGAATCAGAGGATTAATTGAGATAGCCTTTACATTGTTTATTCCCACAGATCCTTTCTAGGCTGTATGCCAAAATGAACTATGAAAACACAGCATAATCTTCAGAGGGTTGATGTTGTTGTTGTAGTTCACCAGACTGTCTGGCAGAACAGTCCCGAGTCCGGTTGATGTTGTTGTTGTAGTTCACCAGACTGTCTGGCAGAACAGTCCCGAGTCCGGTTGATGTTGTTGTTGTAGTTCACCAGACTGTCTGGCAGAACAGTGATGTTGTTGTTGTAGTTCACCAGACTGTCTGGCAGAACAGTGATGTTGTTGTTGTAGTTCACCAGACTGTCTGGCAGAACAGTGATGTTGTTGTTGTAGTTCACCAGACTGTCTGGCAGAACAGTGATGTTGTTGTTGTAGTTCACCAGACTGTCTGGCAGAACAGTGATGTTGTTGTTGTAGTTCACCAGACTGTCTGGCAGAACAGTGATGTTGTTGTTGTAGTTCACCAGACTGTCTGGCAGAACAGTGATGTTGTTGTTGTAGTTCCCCAGACTGTCTGGCAGAACAGTCCCGAGTCCGGTTGACCGAAGACGCTCCAGATGCTCGGACTCCCGAAAGGGCCAGGATGACATGAGATCTGTCTCTGAGAGGGCAGCTGGGTTATTGGAATGCTTCAGCATTTTCCCAATAGTTACTTAAATATGTTTGTGTCTAATTATATGTTAAATAATAATACTGCACACAAGTAGCCAGATTATTAACGTAAACATAGGGTTGGCCAAGGGAACTTTTGAAGCCAAGTTTACAATCAAGGCCAGGAATACTTAATAAGCACTTAATGATACACGTAGACTGTGAGCATTGACTAGTAATTCAATGGACAGCTTACCACAATATTTCGTCAATGTATCATATATACTGCTCCTATCATTATCCAGACGTTCTTGTTCATAGCTGTACTGGTATCGTTATATTCACAGGACTGAGGGAAACTTAGCCACGCTACGTTGATTACAAGACGTCAATCCTAAGCTGCATCAATCATCTAATAACAACCAGAATATAAGGAATAAAGGCGTCACCCATACTGAAGTGGTAAATAAAACTGTCGAAATACACACACCCACACTCACTCACTCACTCACGCACTCACTCACTCACTCACTCACTCACACGCGCTGGCGCGCGATCATATACGTCTACTGGAAGGGATAATATTAATAACACTGTGGATATCCTGGTGCAAAATCCGGAAGGTGAACTCAGTTTGGCTGTAAAGGAAAACCTGCACCCTGAAAAGTGGATTGTGCGAGAGAAGGACCTCCAAAGACGCCCACTTCACCCAGTTTATTTTATACACAAATAATGAGTTTTGTTTGTATGTGTTTGTGTTCGCATTTTTTGTTTTAGTTAATCTGGAACCTTTTATTTTAAGACAAAATAAAAAGGCTATATAATCTACTTGTTCAGTGTAACATGCCGCGCTTCTTAATTTTAGTTTTGATATTATTGGAGGATATTATTCAGCTTAGGACAAACTTAACGGATTTGGAAGGATGTTTGAATTTGTTGTTAACCCTCTGATCCTTAGCCATCTTGTATAGCCTGGATGGAATCGCTTAATGTTAACTAGCATATTATATGTAATTGCAATATGCACCAATAAGAGAGAAACAGATAAATCGCATAACGAAGAAATATAATGAAATAGAACAGGGAGGTAAAACGCTACAAGATATAAGGAGGAGCGGAGAAAATATAAAGGGAAGAAAGAGAGTTGAAGAGATTAATAAAACATATTTCGATAAAGGAGAAAACTTTACAAAATGAGAGAGGAGACGAAGAAGCCCTGGTTAAGAAATACGACATAAAATACGAAATAAAATATTATCAGTAGATAAGGCTCCTGGTCCAGATGAAATTCCTCCAATAGTACTTAAGAATTGCTCCTTGGTGCTCGCTCCTGTATTGGCAAAATTTTTCCGTCTGTGTACTCATACCTCATGCTTCCCAGTACCCTGGAAAGAAGCAAACATCCATCCAGTTCCTAAAAGAGGTGCCTCTTCAGATCCATCAAACTACAGACCAATAGCTATAACTTCCACTCTTGGCAAAGTTTTTGAAATTATATTAAATAATCACATAATTAACCATCTGGAGAATAATAAATTAATCAGTGATAGGCAATATGGTTTTAGACGATGTCGATCAACTGCAGACATTCTTTGCCTTCTTACGCATCAAATCAACCAAGCTACAGACCAACATGGTGAAACACATACAATAGCACTGGATATATCAAAGGCATTTGATAGAGTCTGGCATCAATCCTTATTGTCGAAGATGTCACACTACGGCCTTGCATCATTAGTTCCACTAATTTCTTCTTATCTTCATAACAGAAAAATACGTGTAATGGTAGATGGCCTTTATTCTCAATTTCACTCAATAAATGCTGGTGTTCCCCAGGGATCAGTTTTGGCCCCAACTCTGTTCCTCATTCATATCAATGATCTCATATCTACCACTCATAATCCAATACATTCCTACGCAGATGACTCAACACTCCACAGTTCCTTCACATTTACCAATTCTTTCACCCAACCCGATCTTATAAATTCAAAAATAAACACTGCAATTTCTCTGAACCAGGACCTTTCTAGAATTAATGAATGGGGACAAGAGAATCTAGTTTCCTTTAATGCACAGAAAACCAAGTACATTCAATTTTCTAACCGACAGAATCTCACTGACTCCCATATATTTTTTAATGATGTAAATATTCCCACTTCCCCTAGTATTGACATTCTCGGTGTAACATTAACTACTAACTTGAGCTGGACACATTATGTTAGAAGTATTGCTAAGAATGCCTCTAAAAAAACTGGGACTCCTGTACAGAGTTCGAGAATTCTTCACTGACGAGCAGTTGGCCGTAATATATAAAAGTCATGTGCGCTCTCAGATGGATTACTGTTCACCTCTGTGGGGTGGAAGTGGAGTGGATGCATTGAGGCAGTTGGACAAAATTCAAAATAAAGCTATTAGATTAATCAATAACCCTGCAATCACACAGGACCTTCCTACATTAGCCATACGAAGAAACGTTGCATCCCTTGCATTATTCTACAGATATTTTCACAGCAATTGTTCCGAGGAACTTGCTTCAATTGTGCCGCCTCTCCACATCTTTCCCCGTAGAACTAGGGCAGCTGAGAGCGCCCATGAATTTACACTTTCTCCTCCACAATGCAGAACTTCTGCTTATCAGAATTCATTTATCCCCAGAGCTACTACTCTTTGGAATTCACTTCCCTCGAATTGCTTTCCACAAACTTACAATCAACAAATGTTTAAATCCAGTTGTTACAAACATTTTATGAATGGAGGATGCCTTTAGGCACATGGACCTTTTTGTTTTATCTGTGTTTTTCCTTCCTCCGTTCATTGTCTCTTTAAAAAAAAAAAAAAAAAAAAAAAAAAAACATGGAGAGAAAGTGGAAAGGAGGAACGGAAAAAATATATAGAGAAGGAAAAGAGGTGAAGAAATATATAAAAGATATTTCGATGCAGGAGAACTCTTTACAAAACGAGAGAGGAGACCAACACAATTGGTGAAGAACAATGAAATACAATACGGGACAAGGAGAGATAGTGGAAAATAATTCCAAAGAAGAGGTACGAAAAGTAACCTAATTTGCAGTATTATTTATAAATGTATGGAAGGCTGTACCGTAAATAGTTATTGATAAGATTTGATTATGAAATAAACTGATGCAGTTAACGAAGACAATTATAGTTAAAAAAGTTAATAAGTAAATATACTAAACTGAATTAGTAATAAAACAAAGTAAATATGCACAAATACACAAATAAATCAGCAAATATAACTTTATTTTAAGATTAATGCAGGGTGATCTGTAAGAAAGGAAATATATTATTATATTATATGAAAATTCGTGTTTAACCAAAATGATTAGACTGCAAACGAGTAATAAGAATTAAAAGGCAATAAAAAGGTCGGTAAGAGAGTAAAGAGTGGCAGACATATATAACCAACTAATGCACAGTGAGGATACGAAGCATGGAACAAATATTTGCGTCAGTAAAAACAGATATTTTAAACTATATAAAAAACGACGTAATACAAAATACATTACGACAATTGACTGCATTGAAACGGAGAGACACAACGATAAATAAAACAAGATAGAGAGAAGAAACGGTGAATAAAGACGATTTTCAGAATCTTTAAGTGAAAAGAAAACTGAGAAAACGAAAGGGTGAAACCACGTAATATAATAGAAAGGAACATAATCAAGTAAATGTAAATGAAAAGGGTAAGTAAAGGTAGAAACATTAATAATATAATAGATAGGAACATAATCAAGTAAATGTAAATGAAAAGGGTAAGTAAAGGTAGACACATTAATAATATAATAGAAAGGAACATAATCAAGTAAATGTAAATGAAAATGGTAAGTAAAGGTAGAAACATTAATAATATAATAGAAAGGAACATATTCAAGTAAATGTAAATGAAAAGAGGAAGTAAAGGTAGAAACATTAATAATATAATAGATAGGAACATTATCAAGTAAATGTAAATGAAAAGGGTAAGTAAAGGTAGAAACATTAATAATATAATAGATAGGAACATAATCAAGTAAATGTAAATGAAAAGGGGAAGTAAAGGTAGAAACATTAATAATATAATAGATAGGAACGTAATCAAGTAAATGTAAATGAAAAGGGGAAGTAAAGGTAGAAACATTAAGTGACAGAGAATTAAACTCAAGAAAAGGAGAACAAAATGAAAGATAGACACTTTGGTTAGCAAGCACGTTTGGAGATGGTGAGAGAAAATCAGAGTAAGTATTTTAGATAATCAAAATATATTAAGCACAGACTGCGAACGAAATACAAATAGAGCTAGGTAATGTTGTATAATATATAAGTCACAGTTGTTAAAAAGAGTTGGTCTAGTCTTTAATAAAACATTACAAAAACAAACAAACAATATTCTCTTAGGATAACGCAAATACATGAATGCTGAGACAGAGATAACAAGTGAGTGTTTGAAGGGGGGAAATTAATGCTGAGACAGAGATAACAAGTGAGTGTTTGAAGGGGGGAAATTAATGCTGAAACAGAGATAACAAGTGAGTGTTTGAAGGGGGGAAATTAATGCTGAGACAGAGATAACAAGTGAGTGTTTGAAGGGGGGAAATTAATGCTGAGACAGATAACAAGTGAGTGTTTGAAGGGGGGAAATTAATGCTGAGACAGAGATAACAAGTGAGTGTTTGAAGGGGGGAAATTAATGCTGAGACAGATAACAAGTGAGTGTTTGAAGGGGGGAAATTAATGCTGAGACAGAGATAACAAGTGAGTGTTTGAAGGGGGGAAATTGCATAGGTTGTCGTTCTCAATTACGAATTAGATTAATTCACTTACCTGCTGTCTCTAACTTGTGTTTCCCCCACACTCACCCAACCTCTCCCTCTCTCTCTCTATCTCTCTCCCTCTATCTATATATCTCTCTCTCTCTCTCTCTTGCTTGCAATATTTTGGCCTACCAATATACACGATTTCGTGATTGTATTCAACATTAAGTTCTGAATATAAACACCATATGAGAAGCAGCACTTTATTGACAACGTTTCGCAGATAGCTTCTTCAGGTCTAGTGACCTGAAGAAGTTATCTGCGAAACATTGTCAATAAAGTGTTCCTTCTCATTTGGTGTGTATATTCATTGTCAACTTTTCAAAGTTATTTCAACATAGGAAGCTCTAAACGAATCAAAGTGGAATCAACTGTATATAATGAATCTGTGATTAATCCCAAACTATAATAGTATAATGGTAGCCAGAAATTACAAGACGTCCATCCAAAGCTGCATAACATTCTCTAATAAAATCCAGAATATAATAAATAATATTGTCACCCGTGCTGAAGTGGTTACTAACACTGTGGAAATCCTACTACAAAATCCTGAAGGTGAACTGAGTTTGGCTGTAAAGGAAAACCTGCACCTGAAAAGTGGATTGTGTGAGAGAAGGACCTCCAAAGACGCCCACTTCACCCAGTTTAATTTATACACAAATAATGTGTTTTGTTTTGTGCAGTTTTGTTTAGAAAACATGGAAGCTTTGGTTAAATACAAAACAAAATATATTTAATATATTCAGGTAATCATTGTTGTCTCTAGTTACACCGCAAGACCTCCTTCAACCATTAAAATCTATCCCAAAGACCAGTCTTTAAGATAAATGTGTACATATTTCGGTAGAAAAATGGCTTGGCCGAAGGCTGCTTCCTCCTAAATTATAGGGTTAATTACCGCCTGCCTCGAAAAAATAGACAACATGGCATAACAGGTGTTAAAATCGCCAAACTAATGGAGCGAACGGCTTAAAATCTTGAAACTAAAATGGGGCTAAACATGAGGGAGAAGGGTGCCCAGAAAATATACTCTCCTTAATGTTAACTAACATAATATGTATAATTGTGTTATGGGTCAACAAGAGAGAACCGGAGAAATAGCAACAAGAATAAATACAATATACAGTATATGATAGGAAGAGTAAACGCTACAAGGGATAGGGAGGAACGGAGAAAATATATAGGGAAGGAAGAGAGGCGAAAGAGATAAATTAAAGATATTTCGATAAAGAAGAAAACTTGACATTATACAAGGTGAGAGAGGAAACGGAAAAAACAATGGTCAAGAAAAATACGGAACAAGGAGAAAGTGGAACAGAACTTAACAGAAAACCTAAGAAAATAACTGAATGTACAATATTATATACTGTATATATATATATATATATATATATATATATATATACTGTATATGGGAAGAAGACTATACCGCAAAGAGTTAAAGATGAAATTTGACTATAAAACAAAGTAAATATGCAAGAATACACAAATAAATCAGCAAATATCACCATATTTTAAGATTATGACAGAGGGATCTGCAAGAAAGGAAATATGGTAATACATTTTAAAGAAATGCGTGATTGACCAAGATTAGTAGACTGCAAAAGAGTAGAAAGGATTAAGAGGAAATAAAAAGGTCGGCAAGAGAGTAAAGAGGGGCAGACAAATATAACCAAATAATGAACAGTGGCAATGAGAAGCATAGAACATGTTTAGCTTGAGTAAAAACGATTATTATATACCGGTACCTATATACGAAATGACGTTACACAAAATATATTACAACAAATGACTTCACTGAAACGGAGAGACACAAATAAAACAAAACAGAAAGAAAAACTGTGAACTAAGACAACTATCAGAAGTCTTAAATGCAAAGGAAAATTGAAACACGAAAGTGTGAAATCACGTAATATATAAGACAGGAACAGATTCAAGTTAAAGTAACTGAATGGGGGAAGTAAAAGTAGAAAAGTTAGGCGACATAATTTGATTTAATAACAGGAGAAGGAGAACAAAATTAAAGATAGACACTTTGGTTAGTAAACACGTATACAGAGGGTGAAACAAAATCAAATTATATCTAGCACATACTGAGAACTAAATTATATCTAGCTCATACTGAGAACTAAATTATATCTAGCTCATACTGAGAACTAAATTATATCTAGCTCATACTGAGAACTAAATTATATCTAGCACATACTGAGAACCAAATTATATCTAGCTCATACTGAGAACTAAATTATATCTAGCACATACTGAGAACTAAATTATATCTAGCACATACTGAGAACAAAATTATATCTAGCACATACTGAGAACTAAATTATATCTAGCACATACTGAGAACTAAATTATATCTAGCTCATACTGAGAACTAAATTATATCTAGCACATACTGAGAACTAAATTATATCTAGCACATACTGAGAACTAAATTATATCGAGCACATACTGAGAACTAAATTATATCTAGCACATACTGAGAACTAAATTATATCTAGCTCATACTGAGAACTAAATTATATCTAGCACATACTGAGAACTAAATTATATCTAGCACATACTGAGAACTAAATTATATCTAGCACATACTGAGAACTAAATTATATCTAGCACATACTGAGAACTAAATTATATCTAGCTCATACTGAGAACTAAATTATATCTAGCACATACTGAGAACTAAATTATATCTAGCACATACTGAGAACTAAATAACAATGGAGATTGGTAAAAAAGAAAACAAAATAACACACAAGTCACATTAGTTCGAAAGAGTTGGTCTAATCTTAAATATACCTTTCAAACCAACAACATTCTCATCTGCTATTTCCAAATAATATAATGCAGAAATAGAGATAGCGAGATAGGTTTTGCAGGGGGGAAAGTGCTTAGGTTACGGTACCGTTCTCAATTGACCACTTGCGAGTTTTATGCTATAAGGAAGTTAGAGACGTAATCATCGATATTAACCCGTCCAGCCCCAGCGACGCGTCTGACGCGTCGGCGATGTATGTAACGCACAGCCCCAGCGACGCGCCTGACGCGTCACCCTAATTGCGCCGACCGTAACCTCAGGTGTAGCCACTCAAGAGGGCTCAGATTTGTATGGGAACTGTATACGTATCCCACGCAACCGTGCCGATGGTTGAAAACTCTCAAAGTCCACGTGCGTGCGCGCGAGCGCGCAATAACCTGTTTTTTTGGGATAATTGCCTTCAATTTTTTACTCTTGTAAAATCCGTTTTCGGGGGCTCTGTAGGACCATTTTTTAAGCTTTTTGAGCGGTTTTTCGTGGTTTTTCCTTCATTCCTAACTCATTCGCTATTGTTTCTGGAATAAAACCATTTTTTGAAAACCGGCCGGGTTCTGGTGCGCAAACATTACAAAACTAGCCGGGGCTCCACGGGTTAAACAGACAAGCAGTAATTATGCTAGTTTATGATGGATAGAAAGTATGTTGAATTTGATTGTATGTGTTTATACATGTACTGCAACCATATTGTTGCTGGTAATTCTGCTAAGTATTGATGTCCACAGCTTCAACTACCATAATATTTTAGCCGGAAACTCGCAAGTGGTCAATTGCGAATTAGGTTAATTCACTTAGCCGCTGTCTCTAACTTGTGTTTCCCCTACTTTCGACCAAACCCTCCCCCCACCTCTCTCTCTCTCTCGCTCTCTCTCGCTCGCTCTCGCTCTCTCTCTCGCTCTCTCTCTCTCTCTCTCTCTCTCTCTCTCTCTCTCTCTCTCTCTCTCTTGCTTGTGCAGTGTTGGCCCATCAATATACACGACTATGTTATTTTCATCTTATTCTGGATAACAACTTTTGATTATTGTGAACAAAGGAAGTTCTAAACGAATCGCAGGGGAATATACTTGAATATATTTTTGGTTTCTACAGATCAATTCTAAACTGCATATAATATCCTAATGACAGCCACAATATAATAGAGTAACGCTTCATGTACTGGAAGGGGTATTGTTAACCCTTTCAGTTCGGGTGAAGTTGTTTGTCATTTTGTTCTGGCTATCATTAGACGATTATACAGTTTTGGAAGGATTTATGATAGTCAAGGAATTCATGGGGATATAATCCACTTCTCTGATTACTAGACGTCCAGCCTATACTGCATAACCTCATTTAATAATATCCAGAATACAAGGAATAGTGTCGTAACCCGTACTGAAGTGGTTAATAACACTGTCGAAATCCACACACACACACACACAAACACACACACACACAAACACACACACACGATAGATCAATTAAAAGCATATATAATTTCACTCGTTTGGAAAGGGTGGAATTTAAGTCCCATTTCTGATGCACCAATATAGGTAACATGCTTGAAGTGAGATGGTCCAACAAAATTATGTAAACAAAGCTTCTGCACCGTCTACACCCCTGTTCCTTCTATTTATACTCTTCCCTTTGCTTCTTCTTCTCAAACCCTTTCTCCCCCTCTTATTATTCCTACCTTTCAAGATTTATGTTATGTCCCTCATCTCTCCTTTGTCTTTTCCTCTTCCTCCTCCAACATTTCTCTTGTAATCTTCCTTGTACTGCTCCTCTTTCACCTCCTTCATGATTATGCTCTTCATCCTCAGATTTGCCTTTCTCCTTTCTGTTCCTCTTCCTCATCCCCCCTTTCTTGTTATTGCACCTTCTTCTATTCTTTCTCCCGCCTCGTTCTGTGTCTCATCTTCCTCCCTCCGTTCGCCTCCTTCCTACCGAGATGCCTACCTTTCTTCTGAGTTCCCTCCCTTTCTTCTAAACTCCATACATTCCTTCTGAGCTTCCAACCTTCTATCCATATCCCTATCTTTTTCCCAGCTCCTTACTTTGCTTCTAAGCTCCCTATTATCCCTTCAGATATGTCAACCGTCTTCCCTACTTCCCATACCCTTTCTACAAGGTCCCAACCCTCCTTCAAAGCTCCTTACCTGCTTCCCAAATCCCAACCTTCCTTCTGAGCTCCCTACCGTCCTCCTAACTATGTACGTTCCTTTCATATCTTCATGCCTTCCAGTTGCCCTCATTAGTAACACGGTTCCTTCCCACACATATTTCTTGAGACATCCCTCTACTTTTTCGATTCCATACCTCTTACATAGTTCCTAGACGTTTCCTTTCTTTCGTTAGTCCCTATATTACCTATTTTACACACACCTGGTATACCTTGTACACTGCTCCTTAGTTATCTTCTCACACCATACATTTTCGATGTTTCTTTCATTGCATACTGCAACTTTCTTGAAAATTCTTCCACCTTCATGACTCCATACCTGTTTACAGTCTTCATATAATATTTTCTCGTAGTCTGTCATCATGTTATCTTTTCTACACACTTAAAGTCTTTGTGCACTATGTTATTTCTGTGATACTTTTGCTTGTTATATTTTTAACAAATGTTGTTGACATATTGGCAACAAAAAGGCGTCCTAAGAAGAGAATGGCCGATCTCTTTTACAACAGGATCCCTAAAGAATATACAATTACTATAACGTATAGGACAATCCACAAAGTCACATAAACGTAATTTTGCAAAACTAAATAACTAAACATAGTTTTTCATAGATAATCGGGTTGACTTATATACCCTCACAACCGATACACGCAAATTCTGTAAATCGCAGTCAGAATACCCATATACTGTACAGTATATCTGCATCGAAACACCTGTACCTGCACCACGCTGTAGATAGACATGCTTTGTAACCTGGAAAGTCGCCATTCAGGTTATTCATGCTATGTCTTTTATGAGAAGTGTTGAGTTAATATTACTATTAATATTATTTGTATTATAATTAATATTATTATTAATACTAATAATAATAAGAGAGAGAGAGAGAGAGAGAGAGAGAGAGCTAATTTATGAAAGCACCATATAATTATATTTGTCACAGATCTAACCATACACGTAGAGAGAGAGAGAGAGTGTAATAGAGAGAGGGAGGGTATACAAGGCAGCTATATGGCCAGACTAGAACCATACACGTAGATTAGTAGAGTGTAATAGAAAAGGAAAGTTGAAGGAGGGTATAAAAGAAGAAAGGAGATATAGAGTGTAATATAGTAGAGGGAAGGAGGGTATACAAGGCAGCTATATGGCAGTTCTAACCATACACGTAGATTATAGAGTGTAATATAGTAGAGGGAAGGAGGGTATACAAGGCAGCTATATGGCAGTTCTAACCATACACGTAGATTATAGAGTGTAATATAGTAGAGGGAAGGAGGGTATACAAGGCAGCTATATGGCAGTTCTAACCATACACGTAGATTATAGAGTGTAATATAGTAGAGGGAAGGAGGGTATACAAGGCAGCTATATGGCAGTTCTAACCATACACGTAGATTATAGAGTGTAATATAGTAGAGGGAAGGAGGGTATACAAGGCAGCTATATGGCAGTTCTAACCATACACGTAGATTATAGAGTGTAATATAGTAGAGGGAAGGAGGGTATACAAGGCAGCTATATGGCAGTTCTAACCATACACGTAGATTATAGAGTGTAATATAGTAGAGGGAAGGAGGGTATACAAGGCAGCTATATGGCAGTTCTAACCATACACGTAGATTATAGAGTGTAATATAGTAGAGGGAAGGAGGGTATACAAGGCAGCTATATGACAGTTCTAACCATACACGTAGATTATAGAGTGTAATATAGTAGAGGGAAGGAGGGTATACAAGGCAGCTATATGGCAGTTCTAACCATACACGTAGATTATAGAGTGTAATATAGTAGAGGGAAGGAGGGTATACAAGGCAGCTATATGGCAGTTCTAACCATACACGTAGATTATAGAGTGTAATATAGTAGAGGGAAGGAGGGTATACAAGGCAGCTATATGGCAGTTCTAACCATACACGTAGATTATAGAGTGTAATATAGTAGAGGGAAGGAGGGTATACAAGGCAGCTATATGGCAGTTCTAACCATACACGTAGATTATAGAGTGTAATATAGTAGAGGGAAGGAGGGTATACAAGGCAGCTATATGGCAGTTCTAACCATACACGTAGATTATAGAGTGTAATATAGTAGAGGGAAGGAGGGTATACAAGGCAGCTATATGGCAGTTCTAACCATACACGTAGATTATAGAGTGTAATATAGTAGAGGGAAGGAGGGTATACAAGGCAGCTATATGGCAGTTCTAACCATACACGTAGATTATAGAGTGTAATATAGTAGAGGGAAGGAGGGTATACAAGGCAGCTATATGGCAGTTCTAACCATACACGTAGATTATAGAGTGTAATATAGTAGAGGGAAGGAGGGTATACAAGGCAGCTATATGGCAGTTCTAACCATACACGTAGATTATAGAGTGTAATATAGTAGAGGGAAGGAGGGTATACAAGGCAGCTATATGGCAGTTCTAACCATACACGTAGATTATAGAGTGTAATATAGTAGAGGGAAGGAGGGTATACAAGGCAGCTATATGGCAGTTCTAACCATACACGTAGATTATAGAGTGTAATATAGTAGAGGGAAGGAGGGTATACAAGGCAGCTATATGGCAGTTCTAACCATACACGTAGATTATAGAGTGTAATATAGTAGAGGGAAGGAGGGTATACAAGGCAGCTATATGGCAGTTCTAACCATACACGTAGATTATAGAGTGTAATATAGTAGAGGGAAGGAGGGTATACAAGGCAGCTATATGGCAGTTCTAACCATACACGTAGATTATAGAGTGTAATATAGTAGAGGGAAGGAGGGTATACAAGGCAGCTATATGGCAGTTCTAACCATACACGTAGATTATAGAGTGTAATATAGTAGAGGGAAGGAGGGTATACAAGGCAGCTATATGGCAGTTCTAACCATACACGTAGATTATAGAGTGTAATAGTAGAGGGAAGGAGGGTATACAAGGCAGCTATATGGCAGTTCTAACCATACACGTAGATTATAGAGTGTAATACAGTAGAGGGAAGGAGGGTATACAAGGCAGCTATATGGCAGTTCTCCTTTGATCCTGGCCACTTACCCCACAACCACTTAATAGAGATTGCTATAATTGTTTTAGTTGCTTCCTTGTTGGTAGTTGGGGGAATGGCTCAAGTAATGATGATAGGGAGTGTAGCAAATGTCGTGATGATTTGAATGATGATTGTAATAGGCTGAATAGGGTGAGGAATTAGAGCTAAATAAGATAAGTGGAATATGATTGAGTAAACATAAATCAATATATATACAATAGTGTTCCTCAGAGCTATCTTAGTATATACCACCTCATCTACGTAGAGCACGTAGCATCTGTCTGGCAACACAATCCCACCCCTACTCTGTGCAACTCTTCAAACCATGAGTGAACCGATATTCCCAATCTTTCTTAAATTCAATAGCTGGAACTCTGGAACTCTCTCCCTGAATCCATCATTCCCTCATCCTATGACTTAAATTGCTTCAAAATCCGTGTGTCCAAACATTTTGGCTCGAACATTCCTTGATTTGGTTCTGTCACTCTTTCAACTCTGAGGGAGGAACTCGTCAGAGGCAATTTTACCTTTTGTCTCCCTCATCCACATAGAAGAAAAGTGTCAATGAGGAACAAGATAACAGTTTCCTTGAATAGAATGCTGCTCAAACTGTTTTTGTTATTTTCCAATTACGTTATATAATTATACTGTATGTAACCATAAACTTAAATAATAGCAAACATGATATCACGTAAGCTATAGAGTGCTAAAAGAGGAATGAAGAGGATGGTGTTGGGTATTAATTGACGAGTTATGAATAAAACTGACTATTTAAGAAAACAGACAAAACTATAAAACTAAAAGCATCTCATGAAATGGTCTTGGGTTGCTTATACTTCTGGGAGATATGATAACATCTGAATTTACCAATGTTCATGGGAGCGGGATGGAACAGGCTAAGATCATAATGGTTATAGTGTAAACGTTAAATAAGACCTTTGTGCTGCAAGGAATGAACTCAATCGGATGGATGCAAATTATGAAAGGTAAATATGATTTTGGTGATTGTTGTTACACGTGCATAATAAGCAATGTTGCAATGATAATGGTAGCTGTGATCAGTATTTTTATGTGTAGAGATAATAGCAATAGTAGTGATGATGATCGTATATACAGTACAGTATATATAATAATTGTGATATATATGATACAACCAATTAGTTGACACAGATGAGGTAGTAATAGTAATGAGGGCAATAGGTGTTATGATGGTATTAGCTATAACAATAATGGTATTTACGGTAATAGTAATTGTATAGTTGTGAACACGAAAATACTTATAGTGATGGTACCTATACTGTACATAATACTTATAGTGATGGTACCTATACTGTACATAATACTTATAGTGATGGTACCTATACTGTACATAATACTTATAGTGATGGTACCTATACTGTACATAATACTTATAGTGATGGTACCTATACTGTACATAATACTTATAGTGATGGTACCTATACTGTACATAATACTTATAGTGATGGTACCTATACTGTACATAATACTTATAGTGATGGTACCTATACTGTACATAATACTTATAGTGATGGTACCTATACTGTACATAATACTTATAGTGATGGTACCTATACTGTACATAATACTTATAGTGATGGTACCTATACTGTACTGTACTTCTAAATAATCCAAATGATAACAAAATATTTTGGTCTACTCTTAACTCATTCAAATCCAACTTCACTACTGCTTCATCCATTCCACCATTAAAATCTCCGACTGGCAATCTTGTAAGTGACCCACGAGGTAAAGCTAACCTTCTTGCAGATATTTTCTCCACCAACTCAACCTTAGATGAAATAAATCAAGATGTCCCTGTACTTAATTTTAATTCACCTGAAATTCCCTCACTTAAGATCCACACCAGACATGTCAAAACTATTTTGCAGAATCTCTCCGTAGATAAGGCTCCTGGTCCAGATGAAATTCCTCCAATAGTACTTAAGAATTGCTCCTTGGTGCTCGCTCCTGTATTGGCAAAATTTTTCCGTCTGTGTACTCATACCTCATGCTTCCCAGTACCCTGGAAAGAAGCAAACATCCATCCAGTTCCTAAAAAAGGTGCCTCTTCAGATCCATCAAACTACAGACCAATAGCTATAACTTCCACTCTTGGCAAAGTTTTTGAAATTATATTAAATAATCACATAATTAAGCATCTGGAGAATAATAAATTAATCAGTGATAGGCAATATGGTTTTAGACGATGTCGATCAACTGCAGACATTCTTTGCCTTCTTACGCATCAAATCAACCAAGCTACAGACCAACATGGTGAAACACATACAATAGCACTGGATATATCAAAGGCATTTGATAGAGTCTGGCATCAATCCTTATTGTCGAAGATGTCACACTACGGCCTTGCATCATTAGTTCCACTAATTTCTTCTTATCTTCATAACAGAAAAATACGTGTAATGGTAGATGGCCTTTATTCTCAATTTCACTCAATAAATGCTGGTGTTCCCCAGGGATCAGTTTTGGCCCCAACTCTGTTCCTCATTCATATCAATGATCTCATATCTACCACTCATAATCCAATACATTCCTACGCAGATGACTCAACACTCCACAGTTCCTTCACATTTACCAATTCTTTCACCCAACCCGATCTTATAAATTCAAAAATAAACACTGCAATTTCTCTGAACCAGGACCTTTCTAGAATTAATGAATGGGGACAAGAGAATCTAGTTTCCTTTAATGCACAGAAAACCAAGTACATTCAATTTTCTAACCGACAGAATCTCACTGACTCCCATATATTTTTTAATGATGTAAATATTCCCACTTCCCCTAGTATTGACATTCTCGGTGTAACATTAACTACTAACTTGAGCTGGACACATTATGTTAGAAGCATTGCTAAGAATGCCTCTAAAAAACTGGGACTCCTGTACAGAGTTCGAGAATTCTTCACTGACGAGCAGTTGGCCGTAATATATAAAAGTCATGTGCGCTCTCAGATGGATTACTGTTCACCTCTGTGGGGTGGAAGTGGAGTGGTTGCATTGAGGCAGTTGGACAAAATTCAAAATAAAGCTATTAGATTAATCAATAACCCTGCAATCACACAGGACCTTCCTACATTATCCATACGAAGAAACGTTGCATCCCTTGCATTATTCTACAGATATTTTCACAGCAATTGTTCCGAGGAACTTGCTTCAATTGTGCCGCCTCTCCACATCTTTCCCCGTAGAACTAGGGCAGCTGAGAGCGCCCATGAATTTACACTTTCTCCTCCACAATGCAGAACTTCTGCTTATCAGAATTCATTTATCCCCAGAGCTACTACTCTTTGGAATTCACTTCCCTCGAATTGCTTTCCACAAACTTACAATCAACAAATGTTTAAATCCAGTTGTTACAAACATTTTATGAATGGAGGATGCCTTTAGGCACATGGACCTTTTTGTTTTATCTGTGTTTTTCCTTCCTCCGTTCATTGTCTCTTAAAAAAAAAAAAAACAACATAATACTTATAGTGATGGTACCTATACTGTACATAATACTTATAGTGATGGTACCTATACTGTACATAATACTTATAGTGATGGTACCTATACTGTACATAATACTTATAGTGATGGTACCTATACTGTACATAATACTTATAGTGATGGTACCTATACTGTACATAATATTTAGTAGTCGTCCAAGGTTTTCGACCATAATTAATCTGCTCTTTCTTTCAAGTAACATTTAACCTAATACAAGATGCATTATGTGTTGTTAATAATGTGTGTGTGTGTGTGTGTGTGTGTAGGATGGAACGGTGTGTGTGTGTGTGTGTTAAGCTGTCTGTCCTGGGGTTCGTAATATAACTTTAGTGGGGTATGTTAATATTTTGTTGGGAGTGTCAACTTGTTTCTACTATACCTTTATATCAGCTAAACACATCTGATCATGGTAGTATATTAAATCCAAAGTACATCAAAAGTGAGAGTGGTGGACATGAGGTACTATAAAGTAGCGTGTGGAGTCTCATGAAGAAATTCAAAAAAATTAGGAAACATGAGAGCGATAAGGTGCTGATGTAGATGTGCTGGAAAGCGTGAAAAGGTCATGTACAGCGTATGGAAACTAAAAACAAATACTGTACTTATAACGTGTATCGAAATGTAATAGATGTGCAGAGAGGAACAAACTGATCGTAAAATGAGATGCCAGGATGGAGTATAAGAGTTAAATTGGTGTTGGGTGGGACGAGGGGTGCCGGGTGAGGCTGAGGAGACTGGAGGAGATTCATAAGAGTCTACCCCCTCGTTGATCACAACGTTTGGCAATATATATATATATATATATATATATATATATATATATATATATATATATATATATATATATATATATACAGTATATATACATATAATAGTTTTGGCTACTTACTCATATGATATACAAATAAGACACAATCTCTATAATATTCTAGATGCTTTGCAATATTTATGTTTTCTAATGCGTGAAGTCAGATACACCCTCACAACTAGCATGGCAACAACCTACCACCATCACTACAATGTATATCATTACCATCACTTATTACCATCATTTTCAGCAGTACAACCACCACCATCAACACCAACACCGTCAGCTATCACCAGCACACTACTAACACCAGTTCACACACACACGCACACACACACGTTACTAGCACCACGTTCAGCAGTACTATAGGTAGCGCCAGCTAACTTGACAATAATCTGGGCCCCTTAACTTCTTATAACTCGAAATGAATGAAAGCAATCGGGCTGACATTTCTATCATTTGGGAAGAGTCCACCAGGAAATAGATGTGGATATTTACAGACAGTTTGCTCTAGGCCCTTTTGAGTTACAGAGAGGTCAAGGATCACGATAATTGCCAAGTTCATTGGCGCTACCAATACCACTCCAACACTACTAAAACACGGACATCTGTCACCACCACACTACTACCACCACGTCCAGCTATGCTTCCACTTACCACTACCACATCAACACCCTCACCACTACTACCACAACTATTTAGCATCACCATCCTCACCTTAACCACCCCAACCAACACATTCACCACCAGTGCTTGTTTCACCACCACTACCCCAATCATTTAGCACCACTACACTCATCAACATTATTCACCACCACCACCACCATCTTCATCACTACTACCCCAACCATTTAGCACCACTACCCTCATCACCACCTTCACCATTACCACAAAACCGCCACCACCTTCACCACCATAATAGATCCCATAACAAACTACAACAACTCCTCGGAAAAGTTATTGACTGCAATTATCACTTAGAACTCTTCTTGGATGTTAATTGAAACCGACTCCTCTCTCTGCTCGCTCTCGCTCTCTCTCTCTCTCTCTCTCTCTCTCTCTCTCGCTCTCTCTCTCTCTCTATGTCTCTCTCTCTCTCTCTCTCTCTCAAATCCTGTGTTATATTGTTGTCACACTATTTATGATAGCGGCTTAATGTCTAGTATAATTTACAGGCTTTCATAATGCTTAGTTGTCTTTACGTTATGTATTATTTTACTAAACATAAATATTCCTGATTGTGAGCTATGACATTCAAAAGAGTGGCATCATGGAGATCTAGATTGTCATACAGTAAACTTCATTCATGGGTACATGGAGGGAATGGAGAGAGTATGGATGGCAAAGAGGGTGTATGGGAGTGAGGTGGAAGGGGTCAGAGGGAGGTGTGATACGAGAATGAGGTGGAGGGATGTATGGGGGAGAGTGGTGTGGGCTGGGAGGAAGGATAAGGGTTGTCGCAGGACAGGGCGGCCTGGAAGAGGTTTATTCGTGGTCACCCTGTCTGGTATTAGGGAGTCTGGCAATAGATAGACAGATGTACTCCAATATTATGACTCCTTTGATAATAACTACTAAAATGTTCCTGGGATGTGGGTTTTACTCGCTAATTTATAACTATAAGTCTGAGTTGTCGCTACTAGTTTAATGTTTCTTACACTTGATTTGATTTGGGTACAACACATTTTGTGTTACCTTTACCTTGAGTACTGTGGCACATTGGTAGCACACACGACTCACAACCGAGAGGACATCCTAGCATTCTCAGAGTTTGTGTTTTGTATGTGAATTCTTACACACATTCTAATGCCAGTTATGAACGGAAGGCTTGTCAGATGAAAAACCTTGTTTGGCGTTACTACCCGTTTTCTCGGCCACAAACATTGAATAGATGAGGCTAATGCAGCCATGTAAGGACACATGCATCAACTCTAACATATCTATCAATCACAAATTTCCTTTGACTCGAACATTCATACATCTCATACGGGCACTCTATCTCTCACACTTACACGCTATCTCTGACTCAAACACTTTACATCTCCCACAGTCACTCTATGTTTTACTCACTGACTCTTACTGTTGTGACGTCTACCAGCGTTGGCAGAATCGCCTCTCGTTAGCCACTAGCACTCGCCAGGGACATCGAAATGGGCTACAGTTATCAGAGAATGTTGTTCTTTCTTTCCTAGTAATCGCATTGTCACAGACAGTCCAGTGGTGGTCTTTGTTTTCGTCTGTGACAACGGGTTATATTTTATATCAACAGTAGTGATAATAGTACCAGCGTGTGAATGAGAAAGACTTTCAGAGCGAGGAGGTAGTAAGTGTCTGTATGTACGGGTGCATTCCGGCCTCTCGCTCGCCATTGGACGGCGTGTCTTGCTGTGTCATATGACGTCTGCTGTCTTGTGACGTCTCGGCCCATGATTGGCCGACCATCGTGCCTTTGCGGTCTCCTGTGTAACTTACCTCCTCCATGAGAGTCCCCAGGAGCTGTCCTCGTCAGGACAGGCTTGGCGCGCGTGCTTCTAACATCCCTTTGCATACTCTCTCCCGATCACCACCTTTATCACAGTTTCTCTCACTCGATTCTCTCTTTCCATACTCTAACCTTTATTATCTGCACAACATTCCCCTTGGGTTCTGCATACGGTTTTCATAGCCGGCCCATTGTATTGCATGCGCCGTCCTCAGAGATATTTACATGTACTTAGAATAGGTTTGAGGGTTCTTAGTTAGTATAGGTTAAGAACTTAGTGTGTCTCCATTATTGATTTAGTGTTTCTGCTCTTTTATTTAATGCTAGACTGGGATAAGGTAACTGTAGTCGTTGTCTCCGATGTGTGTACGGTGTGCTTATACCTACACGACTTCGACCGGTCCTGTGGTAGCCTGGGTTGTCTTTTCGGTTGCGTCCTTTGCGAGTGCAGCATTGTGTTGACTGAGGGTTTTCCACACTTTGCTGCCTCTTTGCTTGTCTTTAGAGGGTCACCAGATACTTGTGATCTGGATCTATCGAGAGAGCCCCCTAGTCAATTAACGTAACTTAAAGGATGCAGTCTTAAGGACATCGCTAGGCTACGAGCCGGTCTTGCTCAATCCCAGTTCCTTACCTAGAGTATCCCAGCTAGACATTATTAATCGAGTAGACACTTGTTAGTATTTAATATAAGCTCTTTGATATGTGCGCATTATTATTCACAGCATTTATTAGTCTAGGTTGTTGCTGAGCCGCACAACCATAGCAGACTGTTTCGTTGATGAGGAAGTACTTCTTTTAGTATCGAGCATTGCTACTGTTGCGCATTTATAGTATTCTCGTGTTAACATTATATGTCCTATCATATAGTGTATTCGATTTACACGTGTGGTGTCCTGCCTCCTGCCTTTATATAGTTATAAATCAGTACGAGCATCTTATGAGCATCAGACTTTCTTCAGAAGTTTCCAGGTCTATGCTGTAGGACTATACTTCACTTTCTTTCAGATAGGAGTGAAGAGTTTATTGTTGTTTAGAGTAACTGTATTGAAGCATCTTTTTATTGTATTAAATCTTGCAGGGATTTAATTGATCTTTCCATAGATTCCTTTTTATGCATTTTAACGTAACTTGCATCTTGTTTGTTATCAGGCTATACCAGTGCAGGTTAGCCTGAAGTAGAGTATATTTATGCCCAGTTAAGGATACCCCGCTATCGCAGATTAACCCTGGAGGGTATAGGTGTTTTGTTCGCCGGCATATAAGTTCAAGGGTTTGGATCTAGCGTACCGTTGTTGCATAGTGCCCTATTACTAGTCCGATCATTGAGTGCCCTTGTTTTATTCGTAGTCCCGGTCGTAACAAATGGCGACCTTACCTAGTATCTTATCTTAGTCGTCATAACAAATGGCGACCTTAGTCTAGGATTTAGTGAATTAAGAAATAATTGCAGGATTTTTTTTGTGGAATTTTTTTGTTTTTAACACCTTACGAGCGGCCTATGCGGTTTATTTATGTGTACCGCCCAGCGGGGTGTTTTTAGCCAAAATAGGGCTGTTTACGTGATCATTTTCATGCCTAAATAAGACCCAGAACGTAAAACAAGTACCTATCCCTGAAAGGGCATAAACAGAGCTTTCGAATGACACCATAACGATCCTTGTATGATGGATAGTTTTCTTGCAATAACCGTGCAACGCGAGTGCAAAAAGCAGGTAATTCGGTACTTTCGGTACATAATTGAGTATGTAGCGAGTGAGAGAGGGAGGAGGGAGCTGAGATTTGTGTCAGTTGGTTCGCCGCGGTGGTCTGGAGCAGTCATACGCTCGCTAGTCTCCTGCCACCACTTGTCTCTCTCTCTCAGCCACATTACGTGCTGAAATTGCCACTCGAGTTATGTCGAGCGCCGCCACATAGTCCAGCTTTATTTAACTCGACTTATGTTGCTCGCCGCTAATTAAGGGTTAATCACCGTTTGGGGGTCGATTGTTATTTCTCACAGTTTGGCAGTGGACATTTGTTTTTGAGGAATATTTTGGACACAGAATTTGTTTTGGCAACGTAGTATAGCAATTGAGTTGTCTTCAAGCATTTTTTGAGTGAATAGTGCTACATGAGAGTTTAGGTACTTTTTTTTTTTTTTTATAAACGTTGAAGATTTCCGGCGGACACTATGTCGAACTACGGATCAGTGCAAAGTGAGGACACAGTACGGGAAGCAGGCTCTGAGGTGCAGAAGCTGGGTTTGTTAGATGGCATTAGAGTAGTAACAAGTGAGGAGGATGCAAGGAAGTTTCTGGAGATGCCTATTACTGTTGACCGGGTGTCGGGGATTGATCGGTATGGTCTCCAGTGTTTGGCCATGGTCATGGGGCATGTTGGCACTAGCAGCATGACGAGAAGTGACCTGGTGGCATGTGTGCTGGGCGGGGTGCGTGGTGCACAGGGTGGAGCGGGTGCTTTGGCACCTTCGGCCAACCTCCCCCTCCACTCTACTCCCATCATGCTCTCTAGAACACCTGATCCGAGTACGTTCCCGCAGGCCGTTAGTCACTGGCAGCTTGGTTTGCCCCTGGGTGGATCACTGGGTGGATCTCCAATTGTTGCATCTCCTCCTCCTCAAGGTTTAACTCCAGATATGCTGTTCCAGCTTGAGATGGCTAAGCAGCAGCGGGAATCTGAGCTTGAGATGGCTAAGATTCAGCAGCAGCAGCGGGAATCTGAGCTTAGGATTCAGGCTGAGGAGAGAAAGGCCATACATGAGCCTGAGCTTCAGGTTCAGGCTACGAAGTACTGTGCAGACAGAGAGCTTGAGAAGTCTTGGGTGGAGTCGACAGGGCAGCGTCTCGGTTCTGGGAATCGAGGTCTTGATCAGTCTTTATCGCACCTTCTTAAGTTAGTCCCTGCATTTGACGAGTCGGGTGTCACCGAGTTTTTCCTGCGTTTTGAGAAGAAGTGCCGGGAGCACCAATGGCCCGAGGTTAAGTGGGCAGCCCTTGTTTCCTCTAGGTTGGTTGGCAAAGGACTCAAGGCATATGATGCATTGCCCTTGGAGTCTTGCATCGATTATGAGGTATTGAAGGAAGCTGTTTTGTAGGCGTACGAGTTACAACCAGAGACATATAGGTTGAAGTTTCGGGGTGTTACGAAGGGTCGTGAGTGCACTTTTCTAGAACATGCCCGGGAACTGTCTGATGCTTTGATAAATTGGCTGAGGTCAGAGAAGCTGACGACGTTCGAAGAGCTTGAGCAGTTATTCCTTCTAGAGCAATTTTTTAAATGCACAGGCGGCGACCTGACTTTGAACCTCAAAGAGAAACATCCTAAAACTCTACAAGAGGCAGCTGAGTTGGCTGACCTGAGATTATCGCTGATTCGTGGGTGCGGGTCTGCACAACGGACCGATGCAGTTAACAAGGGGCGCAACACTCCCAATCATTGAGTGCCCTTGTTTTATTCGTAGTCACGGTCGTAACACTGTTTCAGGACGTCTTTTTGGAGTGAAGAAATGAACACGATAGTTTGTATTCCATCTCCTTAGATTGGCCCTGCATATGATGAAAGCTCTCTCTCTCTCTCTCTCTCTCTCTCTCTCTCTCTCTCTCTCTCAAGGTCATGTGCGAACAAGAGAAGGTACTGTATGTGGACAATTGGACCACCTTTGTAGGGAACTCGTCCCTGTACAGCGGAGATGGCATTCATTTATCAGAAAAAGGCGTTCAGCACATGAGTGACACCCTAAATCAAGCAACCTACATTGCCCACGAAAACAACGCCAGTCAGGACCGAGAAATAACTATGCTAATAGACTCCTCTGAGTATTGATATCGCTACCCCCGGAAAAGCCCTCCCACAACCCCACCCAATCAAACTCCACCCACAGTTAAGAAATAAATAACCCCGCCCAACCCTTCCAAGTCCATCACAACCATTTAAACGAAACCGTCAACCCCAATGGCCCACAAGTTATGAAAACTTACCTACCTGAACCACAAAACAAACTAAACAACCCCACCCAACCCCATCCAAGCCAACCCAACCAACTGAATGAATTTGACAACCCGCCGCGGCTTCAAGTCATAACCCCAAACCCATCCTCACCAATAAGAAAAATAAATCCAGCGCATGCTGAGAGAAATGATATAAAAATAATATCCATAAATGCCTGCTCAATAAGAAACAAAATAGACGAACTCAAATGTCTGTTATTAAATGAGAAAGTTGACGTTATTTGTATAACGGAAACACATCTGAACCTTAAAAATAAAGATCTACTTCATGAATATCACATAGAGCCATATACATTTTTTCATAAAGACCGTAACAATGGAAAACAAAGAGAGGGGGTTGCAATGTACGTTGCAACCTACTTAAACCCAGTCGAGGTGACTCTCCCCAAAAGTAATGCAGAAATAGTGTGCGTCAAAATAAATACAAAAAATATGAACTTAAATATCACTACAGCGTACCGACCACCGAGACTAACTGTTGCCGATGATACAATTTTTTATGAAATACTAGAGAAAACCCTTAATTCCGACGAAACAGTTTTACTAGGTGACTATAACCTCCCCCTAATTGACTGGAATACCACGACCGGAAAAAATGCTGAGTCACGCCTAATGACAAGCTTCATCCAGGACAATTTTTTGACTCAACACGTAAAACAGCCGACGCGAGACAGGAATATATTAGACCTCGTAATCACTACCCAAGAAAATTTATTATCAAACCTGGATGTAGGTGAACATCTGGCAACGTCCGATCATAAAATCTTAAGAATCAACGTTATAAGCAAATATTCCTCAGTAAAAACAACAGGAATGGTTTCGGACTTCAAAAACGCAAATTAGGACGGACTTAAGGAATCGCTATCAAACATACACTCAAACCTCATAAATATAAACGAAGTAAATGAACTATGGGGACATTTTAAGTCTACAATTACAGAAGCGCATAAACAATTTGTACCCATGAAACCAAAACGTAATACGAAATCAAGTATGCCCCCTTGGTACAGTAGAGACATTGGCAAGGCAATAAGGAAAAGGAATCAACTCCACAAACTTGTAAAAAATAACACAAACACTGAAGTAATTAAAAACTTGTACAACAATAGTAGAAGGGAAGTGAAAAAAATAATTAGGGCGAACAAACAAAATTACGAAATGACTATTGACAGAGAAAGTGCCACAAACCCCAAAAAATTCTACAGTTACGTAAACAAAAATAAACAGATCAAAAGCGGAATCGGACCGCTAATAGAAGATGGCCAGACAATAACAGGCGACACAAACACGGCAAATCTGCTCAACAAATATTTTGGCTCAGTTTTCACAGAAGAAATTATCGATCATACCCTTGAAAATAACACCTCAACTCATGTGATAGGAGATTTCACCATCAGTGTTACCGAAGTACAAAGCAAATTGAGTAATTTAGATGTAAATAAGACCCCGGGACCCGACATGCTCCACCCGAAAATAATTAAGAATGTCAAGGACGAAATAGCAAAACCCCTGACACAACTATTTAACTTATCACTACTACAGGGGATTGTACCGAGTGATTGGAAAGATGCGAACATTACGCCGATATACAAGAAGGGTAGCAAGGCCAAAGCGAGTAATTACAGACCAATTAGCCTAACTTCAATTGTAGGAAAAATCATGGAAAAAATCCTTAGAGATAAGATAGTAGATTACCTCGAATCAAACAACCTAATCAAAAATAGTCAACACGGCTTTAGATCAAATAACTCATGCCTAACAAATTTGATTGAATTTTATAACAAACTATTCACATATAACGACATGACGAAATCACTAGATATAATCTTCTTGGACTTTCAAAAAGCTTTCGACAAGGTGCCTCACCGAAAACTATTGGCTAAACTGGAGAGGATAGGTATCAAAGGTGAAATTCATTCTTGGATAAAAAATTGGCTTACAGACAGAAGACAGAGAGTGGTGATAAATGGAGTGGAATCGGAGTGGGAGCCTGTCACTAGTGGAGTTCCACAGGGTTCAGTCCTTGGACCGGTCCTGTTTCTCATTTACATTAACGATATCGATGTAGGGGTAAACAACACCATTTCCAAATTCGCCGACGATACAAAAATAGGAAATACAGTCCTGAACGAAGATGATAGAAATGCGTTGCAATCTGATTTAAACAAGATATCAGAGTGGTCGAAAAAATGGCAGATGCCCTTCAATGTCGATAAATGTCAGGTGCTGCAGGTTGGTAGCAGAAATATGAAATAGAAATACGAAATGAATGGCAAACAAATAAAAACCGCAACGGTAGTAAAAGACCTAGGGGTACTAATATCTGAAAACCTAAAAACTTCCGACCAATGTATAGCAGCTGCAAATAAGGCAAACATAGCATTGGGCTTTATTAAACGAAAATTTACATATAAACATGAAAACGTAATAGTGCCACTGTTCAAAAGTATGGTGAGGCCCCACCTTGAATATGGTGTGCAGTTCTGGTCACCTTATCTGATCAAGGACATTGTAAGACTCGAGTCAGTACAGCGTAGAGCGACGAAGATGATACCCTCATTAAGAAATAAACCATATGAAGAAAGACTTAAACGATTGAACCTGTTCTCATTAAAAAAGAGGAGGTTGAGGGGTCAGCTTATTGAGTGCTTTAAGATACTAAAAGGTTTCGACAAAGTCGATGTAAATGCACTATTCACATTAAACAATACTAATCAAACTCGCGGAAATGGAATGAAATTAAAAACCAAAAAGGCAAACCTAGATGTCACAAAGAGTTTCTTCACCTACAGTGTGGCGACAGAGTGGAATAAACTACCAGCGAGAGTGGTGGAGAGCGACACAATAAACGCCTTCAAGGGAAGGCTTGACCTCTATCTGCAGAGGGCTGGGGTGATATGAAAAAAAAAAAAAAAAAAAAAAAAAAAAAAATGTATGTATATGTATGTGTGTGCACTGTACAGTATGTATATATATACTGTATATATATGTGTGTATGTATGTATGTGTATATATATGTATATATATATATGTATATGTATGTATGTGTATGTGTGTATGTGTGTATGTGTATATATGCATATATGCATATTATAGTTTGTAAGGCCAGACTGCCTAGTAAGGACCTTGAGGTCTGTGTGGTCTGTGTATCTATGTAGCTCTATGTAGCTCTCTCTCTCTCTCACGTAAACAAACACACAATCACTTATTTAATGTCCGGCAATAAATATTTCAGTATTTCCACACACTGTACCTGCAGACATAATATTATTAAATATGTTGTCGTTTTCTCTATCATTCTCCATTGTGCTCACAAATAATATTATCTGTTTATGAGCGTATAAAGGTGCATTGCACCACACAAGCTCAAGCATTCTTTCTTACGCTAAAAGGTACAGACATCAGATATGACATGTATAATGCGCACACACACACACACACACACACACACACACACTGCTGCTCGTAAATCGGTGAGAGGGAGGTCACCTTTTCCACAGGCTAGCAACCATTTAAGGCATGATAAATCTCCACCCTTTCCTTAATCCTCTCCTTCCCCTTTCTTTCTTCTTTCTTGTCTCCTTTCTTTCCCCTCTCCCTCTACTTTCCTTCTTATTTCCTTTCTTCCTATCTTACTTCGCTTTCCCTCTGACATTTTACCTTCCTTCTTCCCTCTTTCCATACTATTCCCAACTCTGACTTTCATTCGGCCTGGGATTTGCAAAGGACTATACAAAGGAATGCGAAACATAATGGACTGATTGGTCCTAAGGTGGCTGCTGGTTTTTAAATTAAGGAGTGCACACATATGCATACGTTTTACACACCATTTTTTTTTCTTATCTTTCCTGCCTTCCTTCCCTCCTTCTTCAATACCTAGAACAGTTTCCTTTAATCCATTTTTCGGTTTCACAGCCTGGGAATCCCTCTTCTTTAGAATTGTTAATGTCCCCCACCCACCCGTTTTCTTTCTCTGTGCCAGATCAATTAGAACATTGTTAGGTCAGTTATCTTACACTTCGTTTTCTGAACTGGTATTGTTCACAACTGAGTGCATTGCTGTAGTGGTTATCACTTAATTCTGGATTCGCAGAGATACTAGAGATTGTGCCGGAGAATATGAAATATCTGAAATACCGAACCAAGTGAGAAGGACGAGGAATTCAGATGTTCATAAGAGACTACCTGAATCAAGGCCATTGCAAAATAATTTCAAAATATGAACTGTTAGCTGTCGATTTAAATTTAAGTAACTCCCTCTGTAGACTTATTCATGTGCATAGGCCTCCATGCCTGGTAAAAATGGTGATGCATATCGGCCAAGCAAATTCCAAGTAAGACTATTCAGAAAGTGACTGACTTGGAAAACGCTCTGGATGTTCTATTTAGCAATGCCCTAAAACTGTCCAAGTAGTGTATTGAAGTAGCTAAGAAACCCCGGATGTGAATAGGGTATATGAACCTCTTCTGTACCGCCATCATTTTGATTTCATTCTGGCTACTATTAATCTATTGTATTCAGTTTGTAAAGGATCTCTAGCATTTACGAGGCTTAGATTACTCTCAGTCAACCCCTTTAACTACCACAAATTGTTCCTTAGCTGCGTCAAATCGTCTAAATACAGGTAAAATATAATACAACAGACATCTCTAGTACAGAAAGGGTTAAGACAATTTAATCCTAGAAATAAGGAGATAGTACCCACTGATATGGAGATAGTACCCACAGTCTACAATACACTGATATGGAGATAGTACCCACAGTCTACAATACACTGATATGGAGATAGTACCCACAGTCTACAATACACTGATATGGAGATAGTACCCACAGTCTACAATACACTGATATGGAGATAGTACCCACAGTCTACAATACACTGATATGGAGATAGTACCCACAGTCTACAATACACTGATATGGAGATAGTACCCACAGTCTACAATACACTGATATGGAGATAGTACCCACAGTCTACAATACACTGATATGGAGATAGTACCCACAGTCTACAATACACTGATATGGAGATAGTACCCACAGTCTACAATACACTGATATGGAGATAGTACCCACAGTCTACAATACACTGATATGGAGATAGTACCCACAGTCTACAATACACTGATATGGAGATAGTACCCACAGTCTACAATACACTGATATGGAGATAGTACCCACAGTCTACAATACACTGATATGGAGATAGTACCCACAGTCTACAATACACTGATATGGAGATAGTACCCACAGTCTACAATACACTGATATGGAGATAGTACCCACAGTCTACAATACACTGATATGGAGATAGTACCCACAGTCTACAATACACTGATATGGAGATAGTACCCACAGTCTACAATACACTGATATGGAGATAGTACCCACAGTCTACAATACACTGATATGGAGATAGTACCCACAGTCTACAATACACTGATATGGAGATAGTACCCACAGTCTACAATACACTGATATGGAGATAGTACCCACAGTCTACAATACACTGATATGGAGATAGTACCCACAGTCTACAATACACTGATATGGAGATAGTACCCACAGTCTACAATACACTGATATGGCCTCTTCTTGTATATGACATTCAATATTGGTCTTCAGCGCTCAGGGAAGATATAGAGCTACTAGAACATGTTTCAGCAAGGGATACAAAGCTTTTTCCATCGATAAGAAGACTGAGCTACGAGGACTGGTTCAACGATCTTGGAATCTTTTCGTTGGACACAAGTAGGCTACAGGTCAACTCAGTAAAGTGTTTAAAACACTACGCTAAATGGGTTTAACATTGTAAATCATAACTCATAACTGTAAATTGAAAAAGATGAACTCTTGTGTGTGCAGAAACCTTTTCACATACAAGATCTGTTCTACCCGGAACAAACTTCGGTAAGGATGGTGTCACTTTGTTTACTACGTTCGCGATAAACTTGACTGCTTTTATATTTGTTTACAAAATTATCTCACGGCCATTTGCCACCCTGTTGTTAATATATATGATGATGATAATAAATCATGGGGGGTGAGGGGGACAAAGACTCCCTCAACCCATTATTGTATCCCACGACCAGCTGTTGGGAAAATTGTTTAGCTACCGCCCATGGGATACAATAATAGGTTGCGGGGGGCTTTGCTCCCCTCACCCCTCACGACTTATTGTCATCATCATATATGTTACCAGCAAGGGGCATATAACAGCTGACCGTGGGATAATTTCGTAAAAAAAACCACACACATTCAATGCGAACGAACGTGCGACTTATGTAACAAAAGCGACCGTATAATAATAATAATATTAATAAAAATATTTATATTAATAATAATAATAATAATATTTATTCTCTTGCGACCCCGAGCGGGGTATTAGAGTACAATAATGTAATACAAAATATATTTTACATGACAACCTCATTAATAATTACAAAATGTTAGTTTTCCTAAAAATATCGCACAATATAATAAATTATATTATTTTATTAACCTTGCTGATTCAGCCAATGCTGTTTGTTATCAGTATGCCGCTAACTCCATCCTTTCCCAAACTTCCCTCAGACGTTGTAAATATTTCTTCAATAGAATAGTTAGAAAGAGTAGATAGTGTTCTGCATACTCTGTACTGGGTGTAGTGAACTACACAACCTTTCTTGTTCCATTCAAAATATTATCTTCTGGAAATGGACCGCAAAGTCTTTGAGATACTAACTCTTCCTTGTAACTCTTTAGCTCTCTGAACTTCCATTTGTAGCCTCAAACCCTTTACCAAACAACTTCAAACAAAGGATAGTCAGGTTGCACTTTTAGCGGCATAAATGTTCGCACTTGTGTGTGTGTGTGTGTGTGTAAGAGAGAGAAAGAGAGAGAGACAATGCGTGTGTGTGTAAGTTTTGTTGTTGGATGTTGTACTAATGATTTGTGCGGTAGTGTGAATTAACGTTTGTATGCTTTTGAGTACAAACTAGGCTACATAGAATTACAAATTAAAACAAACAAAAATATATCTACTAATCCTTTCGAGGCAGCTTGTGAGATGATCATTATGAGATGCTTGTATGTTTTTGTTTTTGTTTTTATCTATGTTAGTGAGGGAGACAACAGGCAGAACTGCCTGTGACGAGTGCCTCCCCAGAGTTGAAGAGAGACGGCTAAAATTAAGGGACGTTCGAGCCAAAATGCCTGGAAACACGGAGTTTGTAGCAATTTAAGTCATAGGATGAGTGAAAGACTGATTCTTGGAGAGAGTTCGGGAGCTCAGCTGTTGAATACAAGAAAGATTGAGAATAACGTTTCACTTTTTGGTTGGAGAGTTGCACAGAGTAGGGGTGGGATTGTGTTGCAAGACGGGTGCTACATGCTCTACGAAGAGGGGGTGGTATACACTGAGAGAGCTCTGAGGAACAGTGATTATTGTATTAGCGGTAGATTAGTGAGAGAGATGCAACATTGTGGCAAAGAGAGAGAAACTGCAGATAATTGGTGAGTAGACATGAATTAATGAGACGGAAGGCTTTCTTTTCTACTTTGGCTACTTTTGTGGACCCCAAGCGATTTAATATAAATGTACACTCCAGGACCAGCCACTTGTCTTTTTTGTTTTCCTGAAAACACATGGGATAGGTTAGAAAAGAAGGGACAAAAAAAAAAAACTCATCTAGGACATTTAGGGGTCCCGGGGGTCGGCGGCAAGTCACAATTAACATGGGGTGACGGGTAGGCAATATAATGGAAAATGACTCCCGTGCTCGCCCACACGCACGTGACTGTATTTGGAGGGTTGCCAACCATCGGTATTGTTCTGTCGGATCCTAAAGTAGTTCCCATACAAATCTGAATCCTCTAGGTGCCATAGGACAAGAGCAATTAAGGCGGACGCAACCATTGCGTCGCTGGGATTCTAGAGTTACATACATAGGGGTTAAGAGAAGATGAAGGGTTAATTAGTATGTTGTTGTAGAGTAGGTCATAGTTTTCTGGAAGGGTGCGACGAGTAAATAGATGGAAAAATTGAGTTTTAAAAGCATTGAAAGTAACAAAGTTTTCTCTGCCCCAATTATTATAGTTAATAACGAGATCAGAAGACGTAATGTAGAGTCGTCAGCATTATGAGTGAATGACACTGGAGGTGCAGTTGAGAAGGTCGTTAATGAATAATAGTAAGATAATTGGGACCAACACCGTTAGAGGGATCAAATGCGAATTTTCCGTGTGAATATAATCATCTAAATATTCCAATAAATACCATTGAAAATCTAAAGACAAGCAAGCATTGGGTGAGATCAGCTGTGGATTTAACCCTTACAGTATCGGCGATGGACAAAGGCCGTCAGAAAAAAAAAGTCACTCTCCAGTACCAGTGACGGCCGACGGCCGTTAGGAATATGCGGTCCTTGTAACTGGTTGTATCGAGCGGTAGCTGCTAATATGACTTGTAGGCACTGCTCTGAGGAGTTGGCAACACTTTTCAGGTTGGCTGCCATCCTCTACAGGCTGGCTGGGTCAGTACTTCACCAACTTCTGAGGTGTGAGGGTGTGCTCTCTTGCCTCTGAAGCCATTTTGGCCACACTGCCGGGTACTGGAGGGTACATTTAAGGTAATATCCTCTGGTACAGTATGAGTTAAGTGAGGATTTTTCTATGATTCCTGGACAACTCAACATTTCAACCAATTCATCTAAGCCAATACCTAGTCAACCATGTCCAACTAACCCAGTGCCAGTGCTAAACTACAGTCCTAACCTAACTTGACCTATCCTAACCGAACCTAACAATCATTATTGATTGAGTTATCTGGTAAAAATGTACTTTTGTTCAATTAATCTAGTAGATAATTTACAACCAATGCCAAATCAACCAGGGCCAACTATGCCAGAGTCAAATTTAAGTCCAATTTCATAATCTATTCAAACAATATTGGATAAGTTAGCAGTCGTTGAAATGGTTTACTGGGTGAAATGGTCTAGTGGTTGAAATGGTCTTCTGGGTGAAATGGTCTATTGGTTGAAATGGTCTACTAGTTAAAATGGTCTACTAGTTAAAATTGTGTACTGGGTGAAATGGTCTATTGGTTGAAATGGTCTACTAGTTACAATGGTCTACTAGTTAAAATTGTGTATTGGTTGAAATGGTCTATTGGTTGAAATTGTCTACCAGTTAAAATGGTGTACTGGTTGAAATAGTCTACTTGTTGAAATAGACTACTGGTTGTAATAGTTTACTAGGCTAGTTGAAATGGTCTACTAGTTGAAATAGTATATTGGTTTAAATGGTCTACTGGTTGAAATGGAATAGTGGTTGAAATGGTCTACTAGTTGAAATAGACTACTGGTTGAAATAGTTTACTGGTTAACCCACTGAACCCCAGCGATGACACGTTGTCGTCGGCAATGTATGTAACGCTAAACCCCCGCGACGACAACGTGTCTGTCGTCCCTGTTAATTACTCCAGTCCTATGGTACCTAGAGGGCTCAGATGTGTATGAAAACTGTGTAAGTATCCGACGCAACCATGCCGATGGTTGAAAACTCTCAAAGTTGAACCGTGTGCGCGTGAGCGCGCAAAAACCTGTTTTTGGGTGTTTTTGCCTTCAATTTTCCCCTCTTGTAAAATAGACATTCGGGCGCACCGTAGGACCCCTTTTTGACCTAGGGGATCGTTTTTTTTTTGTTTTTCCTTCATTCCTAACCCCTTCCCTATTGTTTCTGGATTTTTTGTTTTTGCAAAACCTGCTGGTCCGTGGTGGTACATTTATTCTAAACTAGCTGGGACTCAGTGGGTTAAAATGGTATACTGGTTGCTATAGACTACTGGTTGAAATGGACTACTGGTTGAAATTATCTACTGGTCAAAATGAACTATTGGTTGAAATGGTCTACTGGTTGATTTGGAATACTGGTTTAAATGGTCCACTGGTAAATGGTCTACTGGTCGAAATGGTCTACTGGTTGAAACAGTCTACTGGTTCACTATCGTTCGTCAGGAAAAACAATCGACACCAAAATAGCACAAAAGGTCTTAGCATTGACAAAGGAATGGGGCGAAAGGTCTTAACATTGACAAACTAATGGGGCAAACTTCTTAAAATCAGAAAACTAATGGGGCTAAACATGAGAGAGAAGGGGATATAAAAAAAATACCCATCTCCCCTTAAAATGGTCTACCGGTCGATATAATAAAATTATCCGGTCATCGATGAAAGTGACGGTGTGGACTGGTGTGAGGCTATTTTTCATTACCGAATGCTTTGATGAGAGTGGGGCAATGGTTGTGTGGGACTTTTGTGGGGACCCTGTTTGCAAATGTTGGTTTTCGTTTCCAATGTGATGCTTGGGAGCGGGTATTACGTTGTTTGATCTCTCAGGGATATTATTGCCTTGAGTTACACAGATACTGAGACCACACAGACCTTGCGGTCCCTACTACTGTAGTTGGTCTGCCTTAATAGGCCAGCAAAGTAGAAGGCTCTCTCCCCACCCTCCACTTGAGAGAGACAGAAAGAGAGATAAAGAGAGTGAGAGAAAAATACATTTTACATATACTTACATAGATACACTGACCTCACAGACCTTAAGATCCCAGCGAGGTGGTCAGGACTTAATTCTAGTAGAGATAGGTAATCCAAGAGTAAGGGGCAGTGGAAGGAAAGGATAGCAAATAAGAAGGCTCTCTCCCCAACCTCCGTTCGCTCCGGCAATTGCCGTACATGAAGACAGTTGGAAGTGAATAACCTTGCAGATCTTGGAAACCGCCTGAAGGAATTAATAGACAGTTAGAAATGGAAAGAAAATTGCATGCAAACCTTCACCTGTAGTAATATATATATATATATATATATATATATATATATATATATATATATATTATATATAGATTATTTGTACATTTTGTTTTTCCTCAGTTAGCTCTCTCCAACTGGAAGCAGTGTTGTTGTTACCACATCGTTCTATCATTGGTTATTACCTACTTCATCCCTATTTCTCTGTGGTATGAGTCTAGAGAGAGAGAGGAGCACAAAGGAAATCAAGCAACAACAGGTTTAAGAACCCCTCAAGGTTGCTTGCCCTCTAAATCATTGCTGCTCAGAGTATTCAACAGTAGTTTAGAGTTGGTAAATGGCAATTGGAAAAGGAAGTACTGTTCAAGGACTATAATCCCTGGCAGGGTTAGAAAACATTAGATGGGGACAACTTGGGTTAATATCAGAACACAGCTATTAGTGATCCTTCGTGTATCTGAGGAGAAGTGAGTAACATATAATACATGTATTTATACATGTAGAGATCTTTAATGTATCTGAGGAAAAAGAAGACAAAAACAATAATTTACAAATGCAATCAGTCACAAGTTTAAGGTAATGCGATTGTCTAGGCGTGTGTCAAGGAATCAATGGTGCTGCAGTATATAACATCTCGAGGAAACCCAGTCCAAAAGTTTACAACTTGATTGAAGAAAAAAATCTTTGACATGTGTGTGATAAAATATTACCAATGAACAATCATCTTAAGCTGAGTGCCAGTTTGCACAAGCATTTCGCATACCGATATAGAGTACTTTACATTTATCCGCATTAAAGCTGATATGCCAAATATGAGCCCAACATGACAGATTACTAAGATATTTTAAATATCTCAACATGTTCATTTTATAGTACAACATCTGAAATTGTGTATTATCTGCAAACGTTGAGATTATATAGGTGAGGCCCTCATCTATGTAATTAACCTGGCAGTAGCGAGATTTTGATTTGAACAACCCGCACATGGTGCCAATTAATAGCTGAAAAGGCGACTCTCTCAAAACATGCTGTCATGAACATGAGTCTGTTGGTATTACACCTACCCATCCCACTGTGAACATAATTTGCACTCAAAATGTACAGGTTTGTTGTGGGCATGGTAGGGAGTTGCAAAGTTTGCTAAAATAGGCACTGCAGTCGCAGTCGCAGTCGCAGTCACACACACACACACACACTCACACACACACACACACACACAGCTATTAACTATCCCCCAGCACTCAGGCAAGGTAAAACACTCACCCACTTCTTATTTACAGTGAAATACCAAGTCTCATTTCTCATATCTGGAAGTAAAACACAGTTGGGATATTTTTGGAAAACTCAAATTTGACTGATGAGAGGACTGAAATTACGCAGCTTTATGGCCCAGGCTACCATTTTTGTCCTATTTCTCTTCATAACTCACAATAATATTCAAATTTTTGTCTCCTCGAGTATGTTGCCTTGGACTTTGAAGATAATAGTCAACTCGCTGGTATTTTTAAGTCACAAAAGACGATAATTAATATCGTGAAAGTGAGGATATTGTCCTCTCTCTAGCCGGCATCTTTATGATTTTATGACTTTTCAACTCATTCTAGCTCTATAACGAAAAGGTTAGTGGAGGGCGAAGAAATTGTGTCAGACATTACCGGTTCTGGCCTCTGCTTAGACGCCAGGATTTCATCACCATCTGTTTGCTGGCCTTGACAATGACAAAAGGACAGTTTACAAGTGCCACGACTTCACCTTGTTTCGGACCTCTAACACATGGTTATATGGACTATTCTTTCACATAATATACAGTATATTTTCTTTTTACACTATATTACAGTTTCAAGTCACTTATGAAAGTTATTGACGCAACTTTTTGTCCCTTGCCCTATTGATAAGTAAATACGTCTTCCTTATCATTAATCAAGCTGTTTATTCACTTCGTACATTATTCCACCCCATATTTATAAGGATGGATTGAAGAAGTAAGCTATATGAGTGAAAACGTTGCTGGATGGGAGGAGGGGCATCTATTGACTGGGGACAGAGGTGCATGAGGGCGTTTCGTTCGTAACCACACCTTCGGGGATCAAGGCGTCCGGCAAAAGATAGATAGAGGTTATACATTTAAGTCACTTATAAAGTTATTGATACAAGTGTTTATTTCATTTGCTTCTGTCATTAGTGCGTCTCTCTTATCATTAATAAATTGGTATTTTGTTCACTTAGTTTATTGTCTCCCCTCACAGTTATAAACAAATGAATACACTTAAAAGTAACTTAAAGGTTGTTATGTCTATTTTCCCCATTCATATATAATTGTATGTATTTTGGTTTTACATATTGGTTACACACGTTCCATGCATATTAGTTTGTGGCATTTCACCCTACACTTATCCTCACTTAGAGGTTTGGCTGTCGTGGGTGGAAGCGCACGCAACCATATCACGTGTGGGCACCTCGATAGGCTGTGGGTCACACGTGCGTGGCCGGATACCCATTGTCTCTAGCCCACTGATATAAATTCGTGGAGCTCACCTATTTCTTATTATGGAATAATTTCTCTGGAAACTAATTTATGGATATAATTGTCTATAAATCAACTAAACAACTATATATATATATATCTTTTATTGACAAGCAAATGCTATCCAGAAATCAATGCATATAGTTTTAATTGCATACAAACAAACATAAGGGGTCCACGAATACTTATTAGTGGGCGAGAGATTATGGTATCCGAGTGTATAAAAATGGCCAAGCAGAAATTCCCCACTCTCCTCCTCCTCCTTCTCTTTGTTCTTCTACACTCTCGGCGGCCTCCACCATGGCCTCCAGCGAGAAGTATTCACTCTCAAACTCATTGTCACTACCTAATTCCCCACTAGAAAACAACAACATATAGTGCACTATCACTAAGACCAGTGACAAAAGTGGGCCGTGCTGGTTGTTTGACTAGGGTCAATTAAACCACTGGTCACTCAACTACGCTAGGTGAGTGATCGGACAAGGTCGTTTGGCATATGTCCACATCGGAGTTTTCGGCGACACTGACTGTCTACTGCTACAGTTCAGTCATTATACTGTAAGTATGCTAGAAATTGTGACTCCTAACCTCTGTAACTTTAAAAGGACTGGAGCAAATGGGCTGAGTATGTCGACGGGTACGCCCTGGCTGCCTCTTCCTAAATGGTAGAAATATTGGCTTGATTATTGCCATAGTTTTTGAGTTGCAGAGGTTAGTGGTGAAGAGGTTTGGCCAAGCTATAATGAACGGACTATAGTAGTGTGTACAATATATACACTACTGGTCACAATATAGTAGTGTGTACAATATATACACTACTGGTCACAATATAGTAGTGTGTACAATATATACACTACTGGTCACAATATAGTAGTGTGTACAGTATATACACTACTGGTCACAATATAGTAGTGTGTACAATATATACACTACTGGTCACAATATAGTAGTGTGTACAATATATACACTACTGGTCACAATATAGTAGTGTGTACAATATATACACTACTGGTCACAATATAGTAGTGTGTACAATATATACACTACTGGTCACAATATAGTAGTGTGTACAATATATACACTACTGGTCACAATAGTAGTGTGTACAATATATACACTACTGGTCACAATATAGTAGTGTGTACAATATATACACTACTGGTCACAATATAGTAGTGTGTACAATATATACACTACTGGTCACAATATAGTAGTGTGTACAATATATACACTACTGGTCACAATATAGTAGTGTGTACAATATATACACTACTGGTCACAATATAGTAGTGTGTACAATATATACACTACTGGTCACAATATAGTAGTGTGTACAATATATACATTACTGGTCACAATATAGTAGTGTGTACAATATATACACTACTGGTCACAATATAGTAGTGTGTACAATATATACACTACTGGTCACAATATAGTAGTGTGTACAATATATACATTACTGGTCACAATATAGTAGTGTGTACAATATATACACTACTGGTCACAATATCGTAGTGTGTACAATATATACACTACTGGTCACAATATAGTAGTGTGTACAATATATACACTACTGGTCACAATATAGTAGTGTGTACAATATATACATTACTGGTCACAATATAGTAGTGTGTACAATATATACATTACTGGTCACAATATAGTAGTGTGTACAATATATACACTACTGGTCACAATATAGTAGTGTGTACAATATATACATTACTGGTCACAATATAGTGTGTACAATATATACACTACTGGTCACAATATAGTAGTGTGTACAATATATACACTACTGGTCACAATATAGTAGTGTGTACAATATATACACTACTGGTCACAATATAGTAGTGTGTACAATATATACACTACTGGTCACAATATAGTAGTGTGTACAATATATACACTACTGGTCACAATATAGTAGTGTGTACAATATATACACTACTGGTCACAATATAGTAGTGTGTACAATATATACACTACTGGTCACAATATAGTAGTGTGTACAATATATACACTACTGGTCACAATATAGTAGTGTGTACAATATATACACTACTGGTCACAATATCGTAGTGTGTACAATATATACACTACTGGTCACAATATAGTAGTGTGTACAATATATACACTACTGGTCACAATATAGTAGTGTGTACAATATATACACTACTGGTCACAATATAGTAGTGTGTACAGTATATACACTACTGGTCACAATATAGTAGTGTGTACAATATATACACTACTGGTCACAATATCGTAGTGTGTACAGTATATACACTACTGGTCACAATATGTCACCTTATACCAATATTTTCGGCGTTAAAGGGTGTTGCCCGGGGCCCTCCTAAAAAATGTTTGGGGATGTTGCCTGACCTTTCAGGGTATAATCTATATATCCCTCATGCTATGACTTAAAATGCTTCAAGCTCCGTGTATCGAGACGTTCCTTGAGTGTGGCTCCCGGTCACTCTGTACAGTATAATGGGGTGGGTGGTGGGTACTGTAATGTCTCCTTAACCTGACAAGCGCTAAATAGACCTAGGGGCTAGGGTAGTTATTTGTGCATTTCTAGCCTTGGATTCTGACAGAATTCGTTATATTTACAATATAGAGCATTATTTGTTTTCGGTATGCTTTTATTTTACATATATGATGTATATATGAACCTTCAAGAGTGCTAAAATAAGTGGGAAAAGCATTTGGGTGGTGAAAAACGAAGATATTGGCCACCCGGTCATAATCTCAGGCGAGAGAGAGCCACAGGCAACCCTCCTCTCTCGCTGTCTGTGAGGTAACTGAGACGAGCGGGGCGGTGTGGGCCGGTGTCTGGGTGTTGCATAACGATCTTTTCTGCAACCCACTTGTGCTACATTATCGCGGGAGAGAAAAATAACCGATAAATGATGATAATAAGAGGAAAAATAGGTGATAATTGAGGAGGGGAGGGAGGGGGGAATAAGGTGGGGAAGGAGGGGAGGGGGGTGGGTGAGATTTACATGGATGAGTACTGGAGGGGAATTATCTCACCTAGAGACAAATTCCTTTGTTTTGATAGGCCCTTTTTTTTTATGGAAGGCTTTTTTTATGGACTTGCTTCCGTGAGGCCTATCGCGTTCCCTATAGGAAGCCTTCCGTGAGGCCTATCGCGCTTGCCGGGTTAATACACATGGACAATTGATGAAGAAAGGTGTCTTAAGAATAGATTACTTAACTAAAGATTTCATAGTTTCCACTTCCACAAACACTAATAAATGGAAACTCAAAACGGTTTCGAAACTTTCCTTTATGTTGTTACAGATTCTTTAATAATATACAGTCGAACTCATAAGGTCATTATAGAACAAACAAACAGATGCAAACGTATACGTAATCAGTGAGTAATAGTGATTTTCCATAATCAATCCAACAATATAAATACTTCTTAAAAATATTGATGATGCCTAGTTGTATTGATTGCCAAATTAGTGAAACCCTAAATATTATCTATACAATGTGTATCACATTTTGTCGAGTAGCCAATATATTTACTTTTTATATATATACCGGTATACTGTATTTACACATAATCGGGTACGAAATCACTAACGCAAAACAATTATAACTCTGTACATTAATGATAGCTAAGGTTAGGATACAAAAGAAGTGGGTGAGGAGAGCTGGAGGGAGGCGAGAGGAGGGTGGAATGGTGAGGAGGGTGGAGAGGTTGCAGGAGGAGGAAGTCAGGGAGGAGTACAGGAGAGCAGTGGAAAGACGACTAGGTGGGTTCGACTTGGAAGTTATGGAGGAAGTGGAGGAGATGAGCAAGGTGTTTAAGGATGAGATTTGTGCAGCATGTGAGGTGTATGGAGTGAGGAGAAGAGGGAGGGGAGTGAAAGGTACAGCATGGAGTACAGAAGAGGTAAGAATAGCTGTGGAAAAAAAGAAGAAAGCATATAAAGAGTGGTTGGGTAGTAGAGGGAATGAAGATTTCGAGAGACAGAAACGAGCGAGGTACGTGGAGAGTAAGAGGGTGGTGAAGAGAGTAGTGAAGGAAAGTAAGAGAAGAGTAGATGAGGAATTTGGAAGGAATCTGAGTGTAAAATGGAGGGAGAGAAAGAAACTGTTCTGGAAAGAAGTCAAGAAAGTTAGGGAAGGTAGCAAGGGAAACAGTAAGGGTGTGAAAGATAAGAATGGGAGAATGCTAGCCGAGAAGCAAGAGAGAGTTGAAAGATGGAGGGAGTACTTCAATGAGTTGCTAAATGTAAGGAATGAAGAGCCAGCAAACATAGCTGGATATGGTACGGGAGGGAGAAGAAAAGAAGTACTGGAGGAGGAGGTGGGGATCAGGAGGTCAGAAGTGTGGGAAGCCATGAAAAGAGTGAAGTTCGGGAAAGCACCAGGAACAGATGGAGTGTGTAGGGAAATGTTGAGGTATGGTGGTGAGATAGTAATCGAATGGGTATGGAAAATATGCAAACTAGCATGGGAGAAGGGGAGTGCACCCGATGAGTGGAAGACTGGCATAATAGTCCCCCTATATAAGGGCAAAGGGGAAAGAGGAGTGTGTGGTAACCACCAAGGAATATGTCTTCTAAGCGTAGTAGGGAAGGTATACAGTAGGGTAGTGATTGAGAGAGTGAGAGTGAGAACGGAAAAATGGATAGGCGACGAGCAGGGAGGTTTTAGGAACGGAAGAGGATGTGTAGATCAGATTTTTACCCTGAATTGTGTTGTGGAGAAATATCTGGAGAAGAAACAAAAGGTGTATGTTGCCTTTATGGACTTGGAGAAGGCCTATGACAGAGTGGATAGAGAAGGTTTGTGGAAAGTACTTAGAATATACGGAGTAGATGGTAAGTTGCTGAAAGCAGTGAAGAGCATGTATGAGGGCAGTATGTGTGGAGAGTGAGTAGAGAGAGTTCTTTGACCTGAATGTTGGTTTGAAACATGGGTGTGTGTGATGTCCCCGTGGTTGTTTACTGTATATATGGATGGAGTCATGAAAGAAATACTATCAAGAGCAGTGGATGTTGGTGTATCGCTGAAAAGGGAGGGAATTGAGTGGAAGCTACCTATACTGCTGTTTGAGGATTATACAGTTCTGATGAGTGATAATGAATGGGATTTGCAGGGTCTGGTAAATGAGTTTGGAACAGTGTACGAAAAAAATAATTTGAAGGTAAATGCGGGGAAGAGCAAGATTATGGTCTTCGAAAGGGGTGAAGTCACAGAGTGTGAGGTGAAGCTGAACGGTCAGGCTATGGATATCGTCAACTCTTTTAAGTATCTGGGCAGTGTGTTGAGTAAAGATGGGACTATGGATGAAGAAGTGCGGGAGAGGGCACAAAAGGGGAAGAGGGTTGTATGAACGCTGAAAGCAGTAACAAACAATAGGGTGGTCAGTATGGAAGTGAAGAAGTCCTTGCATGACAGTGTGGTAATCCCGACACTGACTTACGGAAGCGAAGCATGAACGTTGGTTGAGAGACTCAGACCAAGAGTGAGAGCAGTGGAAATGAATTACTTAAGAAGTGCGTGCGGAGTTACATGGAGGGATAGACAGACTAATGAGGAAGTAAGAAGGAGGTGTGGTGTGGAGGTAGATGTGCTGGTAAGTGTGAAAAGGAACAACTTGAGATGGTTCGGCCATATGGAACGTATGGAAAGCGAGAGAATGACTAAGAGAGTGTATGAGAGCGAGGTAGAGGGACAGAGAGGGAGAGGTAGACCGATAGAGAGGTGGAAGGATGGAGTGAGGAAGTATATGAATGAAGGCGGTGCTGGTTGGGGGGAGGGGCGTCGACTGACTGGGGACAGAGGTACATGGGGGCAGTTCGTTCGTTGCCACCCCTTCGGGGATCACGGCGGCAGGCAATAGATAGATAGATAGAAGACAATATTTGTCTTGAAATACGTTATCGTATTACTAAAGCACACACATGTTTGAAAATAAGCTAGCCCCATGTGTCCATAATGTAGAGCTTAGGCTATTGTGGCTCCATTAGCATACACATTGAGAACCAGGCATCCTTGAACACACATACTTGGAACACCACCAGCTTTCTCTTGTTCTCACTCTCTATCTCTCGCTCTCTCTCTCTCTCTCTCTCTCTCTCTCTAAGCTAATCCCTTCATTGAGAAATAAATCATATGATGAAAGACTGAGAGAACTTGATCTATTTTCACTTAAGAAACGAAGGATGAGAGGCCAATTGATAGAGTGTTTTAAAATTCTAAAAGGATTCAGTAACATTAATCTAGATAAGTTATTCAAAAAAGCCGAAGACACATCTACAAGAGGAAACAATTTAAAATGATTAGGTCGGAGAGCGAATCTAGATACAACCAAAAATGTCTTCACTCACAGTGTAATTGATGAGTGGAACAAACTTCTAAATAAAGTAATAAACAGCTCCTCTATAGATACATTTAAGAAAAATCTAGACTCATACCACAGAAAAATTGGTATGGAGTAGGCAGTAATTATCACCGTTATTATTTGTTCAGCTGAAGAGAGCGTTAGAAAAGAAAAGAAAATAATAATACACAAATAAAAAATAAGAATAATAAACATCACTAAATATGTACATACTACTAAGGGTGATGGGTTGGATGATTTCAATTAACCCCAAAAGTTACATGCTGCTAAGGCGAAGGGTTGCATGATTTTTTTAATTTCTTTTTTGTTTTCCCTTTCATTTTTTCCAATCTTTCCTGTAAATTCCTTCTGGGGATTTCGAAGCCCAGCAAGGTGAATCACTTCCAACT